>VYZM01013960.1:5000-91847 GCA_013398915.1 Dromas ardeola
GGGGGAAGAAATACAACGAACTGGTTCCCAGCCAAATCCGATTACTTGGAAACGTAAATTTACATGCTGAGCATGTTTTTTCTTTCTTATCTCCATTTTCTCATTTTGCAGCACTAAAAGTAGCTTCAGGGTGCTTTAATATTTAATTCCATTGAGAACCTTCAATACTTACATCTAGCTTTGTAAACTTAATAAAAACAAAAATTAAACAGAAATATTGCAAATACCATTGCGAGCACTTCAACATCTAGCGAGATCAAAAGAGAGAACATATGTAATAACACATCATCCAATATAGTTTTTGATGCTAATAGTTACACAAAAAAAATGATTGCCAGTCACAGTATTTTAGTAATTTATCTTACATTTAACTTTGACACAAGACAACATATCTGCACGGATGAGAATCAGGCCACGCAACAGAGCAAACGGGACGCAATTAATACATTATATTACTTTTTTTTTTTTTGTATAAGAGATTTTGAAGAGCTCATGAACATTCTCCAATTTAGGGTTATTCCACATAACACTTTTCCAGATTTGAAATGAGAGTTTATCCTCAGAGATTTATCAGTGCTCTGGATCCAGGTCACACCAAGGAATTGTTCTAACAACATAAATTTCTCAGGATGAGGATCATGCATAGTTGAGAGACCTGGGGACCGTTTAGCTGCGAAAGTTCCTGGGAATAACTTTTCATTCCATGGTGAACTTTATGCTTAATGACTGATCTTGGTTAAGAAAAAAATGGACTTATTCTGTGTTTATGCCAAAATGACAGAAATTAAAAAAATGATTCAATGTACTCATTTAAAGGAAAACATTGCAGAAAACATATACACCAATTATGTCAACCATTCTCAAAATATTTAAGCACAGAATCATTTTACCTTCTTCAAAACAAACTTAAACTATGCATTGTCCTCTCTACAAGTCTACATATTATTTTCTTTTCACTGTATCACACCTTTGTGCCCTAAAATGTGAAATTAGTTTTAAAATAGCAATCCTGTAAGGTGCTCCTTCTGCAACAAGTTATGTGGGGTTGAATGCCTTTCAGCCTACAACCCTTTTCTTTTTTCCTTTGCCTTCAAAACTTAACGAAAGCATTCACACTTTCCTTTAGAAAAGAAGGCAGGAACATTGGAAAAAAAAAAGCACAAGAGAAAAAAATATAATCTACCTTGTTTTGAACGCTACCAGTTAGTAAAAATACCCAATCCATTTATGAAAAAAATAAATAAATTGCATCATACAGCACCCTTCTTCTTCGCTGTGCTGTTAAAGAATCGTACTAATATCTTTCATTCAACATCTCAAAAAAAAGTTTTACTCAACTCCTGAATACCTTGACTGAACAAATTTCCCATTAAGTCAAAGACTTAAAACATAGGACATCACAGAAGCCATATTGAATGAAGTCAACAAGTATGACACGCAATGCGCTTGTCTCTGAAGTCAACAGGAAGGCTAATGTTTGTACATTGGTTTGGCCTTGAAGGTAATATATTTAATTTTTTTCCCCACTCATTTTTTTCCCCTGTAATCAAAGTAAAGACAAGCAAATTGTAATCACATTCCACGAATTAAATCAGTAACTGGCAGCATTAGAAGGGAGCTTGCTAGTCAGGCCTAGTTCAAAGAAGCTGTAATCACACTAGTTTTCTTTTCCTTGAGCTGGGGGCGGAAGGGTTCACTGTCTCAAACATATTCATAAAAATACAACATCTTTCTGTTTAGGAAAAAAAAAATTTTTCAAAACTTGATTATAGTTACAAGTACCTATTGAATTTATAGATATCAGTTCAGTCTGAACACACAGAAAAATGTTTTCACAGCAGATAAGTAAACCTTTATTTGGTGCCTATATTGAGTGGTTTTTTCCTGAATTTTAAAATCTTCTCAGTTTTGAGGACATATTAGATCAATTTTCCTGTGACTGAGAGTGCAACCATCGGCTGAGAAAACAAGTCAACAAACATATTCAGCAGCCTGCAGGCAAAACAGTTTTGAATAAAACAAAAATAAAGTTTGATAATATACGGACAAGCACTGTACATGGTCCCCTATGAGCCTTCTCCAGCATTTTTCACAGAAACGGATGGCTGAAAGGATATTAGAAATGCTAAGGAAAATTTATGCTAAAACAATTCCACTAACTTCTAATTATTTTCAATTTACTGCAACAAATTGCTGTCTTGCAATGTAATACAACCTCACCGAGGACAATGCTAATGCTCATCAGAAAAGTGTTTTCCCTTCAAATCAGAGAAAAGACATATAAAGCCTAGCAAAGATATGTATGGCATAGAAAAAGCTTGTAAACTTCGAATGTGGACAAAAGCGCACCTAAGAAAGAAATAACAATTTAAACATCATAAATTTCATGTTTTCATCACAGATCTCAAACTGCTCCCTAATTTAGCAATCTAAATGTTGTACAACATAACTGATATGAAATAACATTGGCCTTTAATGCCAAATCATGTAAGCTTTTGTAGTTTCAAATGGGGTTCATTTTTCAAGTGTGAATGTCAAAGCAAAGCTGAGTTTGTTTGAAAGAATCAATTCAATAAATGAATACAACTTAAACATTAACCTTAAGGATGAAATTTGAGCAACATTTGTAAGAGTGTATACAATTTTATTAACTGGTATAATTTATGTATTGATTACTTTTCCCACTCCATAGAAAAACAGTGGTAAGATGAAAGCAAATATGTCCTTACAAGTATTTGCAAGTATAAAAATTATCTTGCAATGAAGCTTATGTATCTCAAGCTGTTTCTTCTAAGTCATAGCTCTAGTTTTTCTCATTAAATATGACAGCACATCAAAGCTTTTAACATAACACAAAAATTGTTAATAACTAGAACTGAAATGCCCCTACTATAGATCACTTCAGGCATGGGCAGATGTTTGGAGATACAGCTATGAGATACTTCCACTTCTGTTTCTCTAGTAGACTTAAGCCCTCTGTAAAAATCTTACCCACAGATTATCAGGGAAATAACCAGCTTTTTTGAGTCTCAAGTATTTCAGAGATACGAAAAAACAGTCCCAATAAAAAATGATCTGGAGTCATTTATCCTGTCAAGCACATGGTTTTCCTTTACCAGAAAGGAAATTAACAATTAAGAAAAAATGAAAAAAAAAGAGCAAACAATATGGAATTTATTGAGATCTACGTTTGCCTAAGTGTTAAGATCGCCAGCTGAGGATTTTTCGATTTTGCAAGAAATCCTTCAGCTCATATGACGTTACTGGGAACTCTCACAAACACGGACTCCAAGAGCAGGGTTGTCTGAGCTAGTACATGAAGGCCTAACTATGCAAGCCGCAGGAATATGAAAACTATGAAAAACAAATGAGCAGACAGCCACCAGCCCATACAGACAATCTCCTGGGTGGTATTTTAACACTGGAATAACCAAAAGCAGAGCAGCAAGATGCTGTTTCTGTGGCTGAGCTTTATGCCTGTGCCATGCCATTGCGCTAAACTGCACTGAGCAAGTGCATTTAAATGCCAAACTGCTGAGCTTTCAATCCCATTTACAGGGCCCCAGGGGACCAGGGCTCCGAACCGAGCTGCACCCAGGGTAAACATTCTCTTCCATCAGCACTCCCTAACTGACTAATAAGGAAAAAGGATCTGCCTACTTTGAGCACACCCAGAGTGAGGTGGCTGCTCCTCTGAGATGCATTTTTAGTGCCTTGAGCAGTCCTGCTATTTCATGCTGGGATTCCTACAGCATCCCTGTTTTCTGAAAGCATCCCTCTCCCATAAACTGACAAGAAGGAATGAGAAGAGAGATATAGAGAAAAGCATGAGAAAAGGTAGTAAGCATGAGAAATATTTCCTCCTTTCACCATTTCTCCAAGTGTGATTCTTCCTCTTACCCTCTTTTCCCCTAACTTGCATTTTATTAGACAGCCTTCCTATTCCAAGACCTGAAGATGATAATGGATCGGAGCAGATAATGGAATGTGAATCAGTATTTCAGCTTCCTTGGGAATCTCATATTCTGATTTCCACAAATAAGATACACTGTAGATGAGCTCCTAACTGCATACTTAGCTGCCAAAAGAACAAGTTTCAAGTATAGAGTGACTTAACCCATGAACGTTCAACTCTTTTCAATGTCAGTCTATTTACTAAAATATTTTTCTTTTAAAATCTCAGTCTAACTATGTGTTTACCATCATTCCTTACAAATATCTACAGGATGAACACCACAACCACATCTGTTTATTGATCAAACACCAACAGGTCCACCACGTTTTCAGATTCCCATTCACCCAAGGAATCCAGACGGGAGGAGACGGAAAAGCTGTGACCATGTCCCAGATTTATTTCATGGATACAGACAGTTAGAGAAGGCTTGGGGCTGTATTTTATCTTGAAATGGGGAACAAACACATCTGAAGACTAGAAAGCCCTCTTGGGTTTAAAATTACAGGCACAGTCAGAGAGAGAAAGGATACACTTCAAAGCTAATTGAAGTCATTAGCAGTACTTTGAAGACAATAAACTGTATTTAGCAAGATTTTAAAAATGATTAATGAATCAGTCAACACACTGACTTCCCCGGTGGTTTAGTGTTTGTTTATTAAACAGGAAGTGATCGTTTGCCATGGAAAATGAACTTTTCCAGGATAGCACGCTTTAACTGAAAGTTTATATTTCTATTTAACATCATCTACTGCGTCTACTCTTTATTGAATGCTTTCAGTAGTAAATTCCTAATTGTAGCAATACTATTATGGGTTACAAAGATTTTAGATGGAATTAGATAAATTAACATAGCTTCACTGCTGAGTGCACCTGTGGTATCATTCCTAATATCTACTTCTGTGAGTTAAAAATACACATCACTGAAGCCTACATTGTCTATTTTTTTTTTTATTTTTTTTTAAAGAGTCCATGCATAGACGGGGACAAAAAGATGAAGTATAAGAAACCACTGTTCCAAAAGCTGTACTGAGTGTCTTTAGCTAGTCTGTGAATCTTTTGTAAATATTCTCATACAGACAAAGAATTTGAACTGGACTGGCTGATGTAATGGATTAATTTGCTTCAGCAACCGCGTGGTTCCAGACACAATCCATCTAAAACATAATTAAAATACATTTGGTAGATTTGAGGCTAAGCTTTTTGAGAACAACAGATTACATTAGAAAGATTTTAATGAGGACAGGGCTGATTAAATCCTTGCTCCCTCTTTTGGATAGGAACTGGGGAATCCTCTGAATGAGGTTAGCATACCATTTACCAACTAGAAGTATATAGAAAATAAGAAGAAAGGAAGGACTGAAATAATCATGAGGTCTTTTGAGTTTTTAGTAGCAGAAAATGAACATGTTTAGCTTGTATTCACTTCACCAGAAGAAAAGCAAGTGGCTGTTATGTATCACTGTCACCAGAGCACTACTATCTATGTATTATTCCTATATCACTTCCACAAAATACTGCTGTTTTCACATTATGTCAGGTATGTTTCAGCATGCATCATCCTCTGCAGCTGAACTAAATGCTAAGTGCTTGGTGAAATAAAAACTGTTTGGGTAGAAATGTGCCACACTTGTGAAGTAATTTACATGAATTAGAATTCACATTAGCAATGTTAAATACCCTCTGATACCTCGAGATGAAAAGAAAAGTGTTGAGTCTCCTGTAGGATGACAAGATGCTTTTATAATTTTCAAAACTTATTGAGGAAGACAGAGGTAAAGTCCTCCCCAGAACCCAAATGTTGTGGGTTAAATTCCCAGCCCTGTCACATATTTTCTATTTCTTTCACTTTAGGCAAATCACAGATAATTTCTCTAGTGACTTCGGCAGATTTGGGAATGTAGCAATACTCAATATTTACTCTCTGTCTGCAAACTAGAGATAATTTTTATTTTTATTTTTTTTACTACCATGCTCCATGGATGCATTCATTAGCATTTGGGAGACATCCAGATGCTAAGGTGGCAGAGATCATATTAATAATCCCAGTGTTAGTGATCTAACACTTACAAATTTCAAAACAATCACCTGAATAAATGTTTGAAAGGATTTACCACCTCAGGGTTCCTGTTACAGACATCATGCTGGACCCTCAACCCTCCCCAGTACTAGAAACAAGGGCCATTGATTTTGGCCTCTAACTATGAATTCAGAAGACCATATTATATTTTTTCAAGATCGCATCCTAAGCCATCTACATTTCCCAGAAAGAATATGTGAAATAATAGAATATCTGGAATAGAAGATTTCCCTCTTCTTCTTTTAAACCCCACAGGAATAGTGCAGGCAGTCACAAGCAGTGAGCTGGGATTCTATCTTCACAGATTCAGGGGTGTTTTAGCAGTGTCATGGGGTTATCAGGCAATAAATCTTCGCTGCCTCACTGTAATAGTTTGATTCCCTATTAGGATACTTACATAGCAGGATGAACATTTCCCAGTATTAACCTAACCATTTAAATTTCCCCACTGTTACCACACACAATTTCTCAAAACTTGCAGCTACTACAACCTCTTCAGTATAAGATCAGAGATTTGTAAGATATTACAGAATTACTACTTAGCACCCAATGTTGCACCTAGTCACTATTTTATTTCAAAATTTTATTGCAAAAATACTTTTTGTAGATCATTTAGATAAATTGTCTAATGCTATGTACAAAAAGCTTAACACTGTGTTCCATCTTAAATATTTACACCATGACTCTGTTGTAAATCACCACAATGACACGCTCACTTTGCATTTTAAAATTGAAGCAATCATTCCAACACTAAGATTCAGATGAACATGCAGACAATAGCTCTTATTGCTGATTGAAAGATGAAAGGTTTATTATGTTGGTTAAAAAAATAACGCTAAAAAAGACTACTGAGCTTATCTGCAAGCAGATCATAACCAAGGGAATGTATTTCTCCATGTTAATTTGTTAGATCACTGAAATTGGGAATAATTGAAACACCAGACACACACATACTGCAGGAGAAGAAATAAGCTTATACAGAGACTCAAGTTAGAACTATGATCTTTTAACAGTATTTTTCAGACTAGAGCTAAAATATCTCACAATGCTGATAATGTATTCTGCTACTATGAAAATTTAACTTCTAGCTACGCTTAGAAATATGTCTCAAGGAATAAGACGACTCTTCAATAATACAGTTGAAAAATTAAAAAAAAAACACAATAGATTACATGAGCTAGGAAAAGGAAATTTCTTCAAATACGAAAATATATTCTAACAACCATACACATATACTTAATGCCAGTTGTAAACAATCTAAGCACGAGTTTATGATGTGCATGCAGCCTGTGTGAGTGAACCCAGAATCACTCAGTATAAAACTAAACACAAGGGAGCAAATTCAGAGCGACCCGACATGTGACACAGTCACACGAATAATTGTATTTTTTCAGATAGGCACACGCTTGCCTCGTGTGCGCTCACAGTTGACGAAACGAGTGAGACTGCTGTTAGTAAAGCCTGAGCCCGAGGACATACTCTGTTCAAAAAGAAAGGGGTGTTCTAGCCCGGGTTCAGGACTGTGCTTACCACATTCACACAGCCTGGGGGGAGCTCAGAGCACAGGCTGGGGGAACTCGCGTCTCTGCACAAAGCTGTGCCAGCACAGCCACAGACGAAGAGGTGTCGTAGAAAGAACTGAGCAAAACAAGGGAGCAACGCACAAGTCAGAGTGCGTTTTCTACCATGAGCATTTTCTACCATTTTCTACCATGCATTTTTCTACCATGAGCTTCTAAATTTCTCAATTCAACAGACTATAACCTTAAGCTATTCCCTATTTTTAGGCATGCCACGCTATACAGNAGGCCGAGAGATAAAGAATTGATTACCTAAGACTCCACCAGCAAACCATCATGCACATCCTTTATTTTTCTACCATGAGCTTCTAAATTTCTCAATTCAACAGACTATAACCTTAAGCTATTCCCTATTTTTAGGCATGCCACGCTATACAGAATTATCTCTATTTTTAAAAACTGCAAGAACAACTACTACAATGAGAATTTTCCCATTAAATATTAAAGTTTTTCTTTACTATAAATATTTTATATTTTAAAATGTTGCATAATACTTTTAGTACCAAAATCCCACAGCCACAAAGACTTTAAGTTATATCGTATACCTAGAGGATTCTTTCAATCCAAGTTGCTCAGAGAAATTCCGTTTATTCTTTTTCATTTAATTAGTGATTCAAATACTAAACTTGCTTATTTTACTTCCGGGAAATCTCATGTGCAAAGGGTTTCTAATGATATAGAAGTGTATTAAAATATAATAATAACAGGCAAGATATTTTTTACTGGGACTAGTACATCTTTGAGCAAAGCTAAGCCAGTCAAATGCATACGATTTAAAAGCTTAACATGGTGCATAAAGAATAATCCTCAAAATGTTGGGTTTTATTGATTCAAAAAGGGGGACTCACGTATCCTCCAATTTTCACTTAATTAGTCTATTTACATTTCATAATTCCTTTCCCTTTTATATTTTAATCTAGTGACATCCAAACTTGCCTTGATTTCTGATAGCTCTTTATGAATGGCAAGATTCAGGCTGTGACTTATTTAGTCCCTCCTGCAAGAGTGAAACATGAAAAATTTGCCCTTCATTTCCACTGACCCAATGTGCCCTTGTGCAAACCAAATCAAATCACACTGGTCCTTCATTTCAGTCTTTCATAGCAACATAAGCATTTTATACTGGGTCACTCCCAGAGTCTTCATTCTCAATATGGCAAGCTAGTATGACGCTTTTCTGAACATGCAAGATTTTTAATGCGGAATGTTAAAATAACATTCAAATAAAGCAATATAAGTAACATGAGTTATGAAAAGTGAAATGTCAGAGAAAATCTGGCATACATATGTAGTCCAGCAAGGTTACAAAACCAGCACTCACTTCCACTTCATTTTCATTACCTATTTTCCCTTTTGTTTTGTTTGTTTTCTTTGCGAATGTATGCTGTGACATATACCTACTTCCCTTCATTTCCAAGCTCTCTAATCAGTTTGAACTACATACTTGTACTTCAGAGAGGCACTCAAGTAGAAGGAGCGAACATATTTCATTTCAGAAACTTACAAAGATCTTTTGTTTCAGTATACAAAGGTCAAAATACAAAATTGCTTAATGGGAGACAGGCAGATTTCTGACATCCCAGAGAATACAAACTAACAGTTGCTTCTTTACAGTTCACCTCAGGGACACTTTCATATGTGACACATTCTCCTGTGCAATTTAGGCAAGGGAGAAAGGCCAGCTTACACAAAGAAAAAATTTTAAAAAATTTGCTGAGACTATTTCAATGACTACCAAGTAATATTACCAGTATTTTTTAGTAGCAGTCCTGCTCAAGCTGCCATTCAGGATATCTCTGACTATGGCCACCTAGACTAGCACTCGCAGAGTTACTAGCAGTATTTAGCTAGATGCAAGTGATGGTTGTTTTTTTAAACAGTATTGCTAACACGGCATATACACGCTGCAAGTGAAAAGGAGGGCTGAAATGGAGCACCCATCCTTTAGCAAATCTGATCTCTACAAAGGGAAGGTTTCCAAGAATTGTCTTTCTAGAAATTGTACATAATGTTTCAAGTCCATTTCCTCTAAAAGTAGAGAATTATGTTTTGCAATTTCTGCTAATAATAGAGCTAGAGAGATAAAGGAGAGCTATAAGGAACTGCTCACATAATTAAAGATTTTCATAAATAATCCCTCAGCTTGCTATGCAGCTGAACTTTTCTACAAAGTCTGAAAGGGAATTATATGTCTTCCACTGAGCGCTGTGGGAAAGGTTCAAGAAAGCTACGCAGGGTTTTATTCTCCAGCCAACTTCAGAGGTGCTCTGAATCGCTTCTTTGGAACCCTGTTATATATATCTATAAATCAATTTATATATCTAATATATCATATAGACTTTTGGTTCCTTGGAATTATTTGATGGAAAAATCTTAGTCTTTGAGACTATTACTATTTGTATGGAGCTATTTTGACACTAGCAGGTGTTTTTTTTTTTTACTGTCCTAAATGCTGCGTTGCTGCAGAGATGGACTTTTTCGCTGCCTGGCATTATTACAAATAATTAAACATTAATGTCACTTACATACAGTACAGAACAGCAAGGCTCAAACTCCAGATCTAATGAGCAGTTAATTACTAACACAGTGTGCCACACTTAGAAATGTGAGGATTTCAAAGACAACAAAGCAGGAATGTGGTATATTCGAGACCAGGATTTGAATCAGGTAGGGTGCGAATTTGCCTCCTGGCTTTCCGTATCCATACTTTTGATGAGAAGTCACTGCCAAAGCTGACAGGAGTATTTCTGCGGCACGTTTTGGGTTGACAAACCTGCCTGATCTTAGAAGCAAAACCAACAATTTTTCTTTTCCCCAACTTATTCCAAACGTCGGTGCGGATTTGAACTGCAGGAATTAGATACTTTCTGGGCTGTCTGACAAAAAGGAGATACACACTTCAGATTGACACAAAGAACTACCAGTGCACCTAAATAATTTAGACAGAAAACAAACTGATCTGGGAAGGATCTCTAATCTCAAATGAATACGAAGCAAGTCCCATGCCCAGATCACACAAGCAATAAAGCAGGTTTAGTTTGGAGATCAGAGAAACAACATCTTTCTGGAGAATACAAAAGATTTGAGAAGTATGTAAGAAAGAGGAGAGGGTGCTCCTGACCGACAGGAAAAACAAATTGGGTCAGTGGTCGACAAACAGATCTCACCAGTATAAACCTGGTATCTGATGGAAAGTAAAATATAAAGACAAAAGAACACATACATGGTGCCAACACAAGGTTCTGTATTTAACGTTTTGGAAACCACATCGATCCTAGTACATAGAAGGCCACTGGTATGGCTCTTGTGCTGACGGTACAAGACAGGACATTCCTGTATTTTTTTTTATACATGCTTTTCCCTATTTTTGAAAGACCATATTGAAATTGCACATTCCCATATAATAAATACAGCCTGGTTCATTTCCTGCCCACTTCGCTACCCATTCTTCATTGAAATTGATACAATGTAGACTTTCAATAATAACCGAGAAGCAAAAGAATTTACAACCGTTGCTTTTCCTGATAAATACTCATCTTATCTTAGAAAACACTACTTGACCTCCTGTCTGATAAATGTTAGCCTCCCTGTGCAGAAAGAGTATCTGTCTTTGCATTATACACTGCATATAACCAATTCCTCAAGAACTGATTCCAAATCAAAGAAAAAAAAACATTTACAGCATTCAGCTGATTTTGTAGGAGATTCTGCTTCTCTTCATTGCATAATCTCTGTGCACACGTTTAAGCTTTTTATGATATGAAAGGAATACATTCTGTCACTTTAAAAATCAGTCACTGGGAAATGGGTAATGTAAAAACACGATAGGCAAGCAGTGTGGTGTTATGGAATAAGCAATACCCAGAGAATGCGCTACTCTGAATTCCCCAGCACTGCTAGCATCAATTCACAAGAGCTTATCTCTCACCCTGTGTTAATCAAGGCCTCTGACACTGACTCTGCAGAGTGTACTGATAATAACAATAATAATAAAAAAAGGTTCGGTGTTCGGTCCCGTGTTTGCTGTTGTACTTTTGTGACAGGTATGACACACTCTACTTCCCATGATGGTTGGGGTTAAATAGCCAACAATAGATACAGTTTCCAACGTGCTGCCAGAACTGTTCAACCGTAAAAGAAACACTGCTTAGCACGTTTTAAATAAATACTAAAGAATTAGAGAGCACATGGTAGAAACATTAATCTCATAATCCTCCTAGCGTGTCCGCTGTTTATGTGAACACAGACAGGTGGTTCAGGCTGGGGCTGATGGCTGCTATCAGCTCCAGCCTTGAAATACACGCAGATCCTAAATTTAAAAAACAATGAATAATCACATTCTGCCTGAAGCTGTTGGATCTGGCCTGGTTGTTCAGGATAGCCTGCTAACTGATGAAGGTGAGATGTGCGTAAGCCGAGCCTGGATACGTAACAAATAAAAGGTGCAGTTCTTGTGCCCAGAACCCCTTTTAAAGAGAATAAGCACCTTCCTCCTTTCTGTTTGGAAAAGGTGCGAAATACACAACTGACAGCTATATCCAGATTTCAGCCTGTAAGACATACGATGCAGTAGGACTTCATTAATCATTATTTTCTGCAATCCACCAATGCTGCTGTTTCGCACTGCTTTCTAGAGAGCATACACAGCTACTCGGTATGACACAGCAAACCCACATATATGTCCCTAAAACTTGACATGCAGTAGCTAAAGAAAACTGGTTTTCCCCAAATCAAAATCAGCATATCACAAAACAATATCATGTATTGATCTTTACTTTGAATATTAAGTTCAGGACACCGGCTAATTTTACTTCATTCAAAATAATGGCAAAATATGAATGTAACACCGATCAGATTTCTGTTGAGATTTACAAGTCTTTTGAGGTCTTTTCTGATCCATTTGCTATTGTCTATCAAAGTACTGGACGTGCTGTGCACAAATACATGCAGGAGGAAAAAAAGCAGCTGATTTATGTTTTTATTACTTGACAGTAGCAGAGTGTAACACAGCTCAGAAAATGCAATCTCTAAAATGATTTAGGTCTGGATGATTTTATGTCATTAACATATTATAACCAGAGCTCAGAGGTCATCTTTGAACCGGAGGTATTATTTCCAATTAAATGGAAACTGACATCCATTAGTCTTGAAAATAAATTAATTAATTCCTTCTATAAAGACTCTAATTTCACTTCTACCTGTAAACTCCACAATACTTGGTTTCTCAGAATTGACTACAGATTTCTACAGTAGGACTAGTTGATTTTTCTTAAAAATAAAAAATTCAGTCCCGCTCTTTTTTTTCTTTTTTCTTTTCTCTTTTTTAATTATTAATTTATTTAACAAATCCCCAAATTAGATGCTAGGACACTGCAGAAAGATTGTTGCATGTGCTAGCTCATTTTGACAGCTGGTTTCCACTAGCTACAGCAAATACTGATGGTAGGAGCCTCTCAGAAGCAGAGTAACTAGAGAGAATGGGAGTAGAACTGGTCCTACAAGGAGACTTTGTCACTGTCAAATCCAGGAGGAAATTTAAAATTAAACCCTTAGAATTTTTTATTGTTATTTAAAAGGAAAATTACTTCCTTAGTCTTACACAACGACACTTATGCAATTCATTACCAGGGCTTCACTTAATTTATAAGTTTCTGACTTCATGACTCATCCCTCTAAATCCCTCTCTGCTCTGTTTTGTTCTTTTTTTTTTTTTTAATCTAATGGCACAGGAAGAAAACAGGAGTGAAAAGAGGGAAAAGAAACAGAGGACAACTTATAGAGTGTTCTCTTTCAAACTGAGTTTTGGAATGTGTGTGGATGGTGAGGGAGCAGAAAGAGCAGTGATAGCAGGGGAAGTGGTGGGAATCGAGTTGCCAATGTAATAGTTCTCTTTTAAGCAATGAAATCCACAATCTTTTCTCTACTGAACCTAGCAATGCTTGCTCTTTCCATCAGTACTGTTCTTTCAAATCCACACTGTCTCTCTTTCAACATGATTTTGCTCAAACCTTACACTGTCTGGAAAATTTGGGTCAAGCTTTGCATTGCATTGCAATTTTTTAAAATCATACAGCTTTCTCCATCCCTTGCCAACTCTCCAAATGCACAGGAAAAAAAAGACATTTTTAATTGTTTGCATGCAGCAAAAGGAAAAACACATAATAAAAGAGAGTCTCTCTTTTTCCACTTTCCTTAAGATTAAGTGACTCTAAGACTGTTGACTTTTTACAAAGCCTTCAATATATCACTGGGATTTTAAAAAATACCTACATGATATGGGAGCACAACTCCCATTGACTTTTCCAAGAAACTGCTTCCAGATTACTTGTATACTTCTGAAAAATCCAACCTCCCATGCTTAGCCCTCCACTCTGTTCCAGTCAATATATACGAAGGCTTTTCTGCCTCAAATACAGCATGTGCTGACAAGGATGAGCCGTGATTAAAGAGAAGGGGAGAGATGAACCATGCTAGGGGCACCCCCAGAACTGAGAATCTGAGAAGTGCATCTCACAGGTGAAGGCTGTTCCTGACTGAAGTTTTTAATTGCAAAGACCAACAGTG
The DNA here is from genome assembly GCA_013398915.1 of Dromas ardeola. NCBI lineage: Eukaryota > Metazoa > Chordata > Aves > Charadriiformes > Dromadidae > Dromas > Dromas ardeola. The sequence goes on from VYZM01013960.1 coordinate 19,177, forward strand.
CAGTTCCTGCATTCTCTTCTAAAAGGATACTTTGTGACAAGAGATCCCCAAGAACTTCAAATATGCTTCCCCAAACATCATGCACCTAAATCAATCGTGTCCTAGCCTCTCCCAGCCCTCTTTGGCCAGAGATTTTTTCCAGCAATACTTGGAAAAGTATTATGGCTGGCAAAAAGGGCTGAAATCTTATTGATGTGACAAATCAGTAAATACGTATGTGAGTGCATCTCTGTTTCTAGTTCAGGATCTGTGATTCTCAGTACTGCTTTGAAAAAAAATCCTCATTTCTGCAATCTGAGTAAGTCTGTAAAGCCTTGGTATTACTTATATTCTATTTCTTAAATGCATCCTGAGGGACTTTGAAATAGTCTGAATTAAACTCACTGCTTCAAATTTAGCTACTAAACACTAGCATATAGAAAAGTAAATTTCAAAGAAAGTGAGCTTCATGCACATATACACGTGAGCCCTCACTAACTAATACAGAGATCAGAATATTTCAGAACTAGTAAGCCATATCTTTTGCCCCATTTAAGATTCAGCTTTACTGTTCGAATAGCAAAACATGGAGTTAAAGAATTATTTCAGGAAGATGGAAGGAAGACAGGGAAAATGGGATGTGGGTGATGTAGCAGCACTAGTTCTCTCCAACACAGCTGATCTAGTGAAGTCCATACCGCTGCTCACCCTGAAATCATGGGTCATTTCAGCCCCAGTATTAGAGGAAAAAAGAGAAAACTGCTGGCCACCTGCCTCTACATTGCACAAGGTGAGCACAGTTTTGATCTCAACACACAGCAGTTCCTCGCCTCTCAGCTGAAGCATGGCTATGGACACGCTGCATTAAAGAGTAGATGCCAGCAATTAGCACAAACGAGTCCTATTAATTAAAGTAATTTTTAAACTATTGTCATTATCGCTATAATGGTATGAATGAATGCGGATGAAAACGCTTAATAATTTAGGTAACGCATTAGAATAAATAATTTTCCCATGTTTTTGCCAGCCATATTTCAGATGGAAATATTATATGCTGGAATGCTCTTTGCTGTATGTATGCAAGAGAAGCTTATACATTATACATGGCTATAATTACAAATACATACCTGTTTACTACGATGATGACAAATACAACAGCTGGATTTTCATACAATTTTCTGCTACAACTAGGCCTGAAACAGGAACGCAACTTCACACTACTAAAAATAATACTGCAAGTACAGTAGCGCAATCATTTTAATAGCTTGAAGTTGTCTATTTCACTGGTATAGTAAATGTAAAGATAAATCACTAAGATTAAATACAATAGTTTATTTTACAAGTACAATGAGATAAGATTTACTTCCCTTTTGATTTGGTTTCTACAGAAAATATTTATATTATGAGTAATTGGTAACATGTATAAAAATAGAAAACAGTTTTTTCCATTTAAAGCAAGAAAGCTGGAGTGAAGAGGCAATGTCACATTCTTAGGTGTTAGGACTTCACCAGTGAGATCACAAAGGAATACTTCCTCTAGAAATAGCTTCGGATTTTCAGCAAGACACAATGTATGTTTTCCTGCCCTGTTTACCTCTGACACATCAAGCGTCAGCCATTGATGCAAACAGGATCACAAGCTCAACAGGCCAACTGCCTTATCTTGTAGATCACATCACATAGCTTCTCCAGCGGTGGTGAAGAGCAAAAAAAAACATAAAAAAACCCCCAAAAGCAACAAAACAAAACACAAAAAATCACAAACAAACAAACAAAAACTCCAGGAACCAAAAACCAGCTGGAGAACCCTGAAAAGTGACATCATACTTGATAGGTTGGAAATATCACTGTAGTTCTGTTTCCAAGAAGAAATAAAATCAGCAATGTTGCAGCAAATTATTGGAACTTGGAAAAGTGGAAGGATAAGAAAAAGATGGCACTGCAAAAGAGAAAAACTCAGGAAGGTAAAAAAAATAGTCTTGGGATTTAGCTCAAAGATGATGTTCATCAGTAACCCCCACCGGTGGAGAACTGTATCATCAGTGCCTGGCTCCTAAGGCTCCGGGATGCCAAGGAGAGGTCTTGCTTAGAAAGGTTGGAAAGTAAAAAGCTGAAAAAGCTCAGTTATGTTGATATTTACATTTGGAAGACAATTTTCATTTGCCTGAATTATACCCTATTTTCTTCTATTCTAAGTGGATATTATTAAAAGTAAAACATTTTATCAGATTAGTCAGAATAGTGAGCTTTACACAAGTATTTCCCAAATGTCTAATCAAACAAGTTTTCAACAGATGCCTGGTTCTCTTAAGTTATATTTGATACAAACCTGTAAGTTTGATACAGATCTACATAGTTCAAGGCAAAATTATGTAGAACTTCCTTTATAGCAACTTCTAAGCTTTGCAAGTTTTTTTCTTTACTTTCAGAACTCGATTCCTTGGGGTGACGTCAAATTTTAGAAATCTGTCCAACACGGTTATTTGTTTTTAATTCTTCCTTTTCCTTTTTCTGCAGAACAAGTTCAGCCTGTAGATATATATTTAAATAAGTCAAATAAGCCGTCCTCTTAGTAGACATAGGTAACAAAATTTCAAAGCAATGGTAGTATGTGAAAAGGGTAAAAGACAAAGGGAAAAATTATCCGTTCCTCAAAAGTAACAGACTCTAGAGACATGGCTCTTCTCTTAAAAGTAGCCATTATATAACAACCAACTAGTACATTGGTCATTTCCAATATACATAATTCCTGTATTTTTAGCATTTTTTATCCTCTTGTACTAGCTGGACTACTTGGACTAGCTTCCCTTGGTCCCTGTCAGACTGCAAACACAGAGCAAAAAGGACAGTCTCTGCCCTAAAGACCTGCCAGTCCAAGTACAACAAGGCACGAGACAACTGATGGAGAGAAGCCAGGGAGAATATGAAAACAATGAGATATTGGTAGTCAGCATGACAGGCACACCACTCGCCTGACTGTTGTCAAGGTTTTTCTAGAGACAAAGGGTGTAGTAAGGAAAGATTTAATGGAGAAACAAGGTGGTATATGTTCTTTTGTGTCAATGCAAGCGCTTCCCAAGCTAAAATGAGGAAGTATACGAGCATGTCAACACGTGGGTGACAAAATCCTTACATCATGGGCTGTCTGAAACAGGATGCAATGGCGTGATATCACACTAACAATACATAGGATGGAAAAGGCCTTCAGCGTCATTAACAGAAAAAATAAGCATCTTATTCTGACGTGACAGAGAAAGGGAGGGCCATAAGGGAGGTTAGCTAAGAGCAGGCAAAATGCTCTAAGTCACAGGTTGAGAAAAATATTTTGGCAGCAGCTCTGAATAGACGTGGATCAGAAAACAGGGCATCTGCCAAGACCAGAAAACAAAATATTGCATTATTAGGATATGAAATGTTATGACTTTTAGATTTGCACATGGCTAACAAAAGCTGTATGTTAGAGCTGTCACGTAAAAAAATGATGTAAGAAAGCAGATGCCGGGATATAAAAGGTAATCAAAGCTGAGAATAAGATCAGGACTATAGACCTCAAAACAGAAAAGAGATTATATTGCCCACAGTGACTAGGAAGGCTGTACCCTGCACTAATGAAGAGGAGATAAAGAGCTCTGATTTAGCCCCTTTGAAATGATAAACAATGCCAGGTGAAAATTAAACATTTCCTGAAGACAACACCACTGTTTAAAAGGAAGAAATAAACACCGCTGCTAGTAATGTGTTAATGGTTTCTCACAAAAAATATCTTTCAAAGAAAGAAGCTGTTATAGATGCTACTGATACCTCAACCACTAGCTGGACCATTACAGATAAAGGAGAGCAAGCTTCCTCTTGCATTACTGTTTATGGGGACCAGGGGTGTGCAAAGCAGTTCCCATCCACCCCTGCTTTAAGTCAGATACACTGCCCACAATACCTCCAAGCTAACTCTTCTCAAGCTGAAGAGGGCAGGGTGTAGCCTCCTTATCATCCTTTTGAAAGACTCAAGAGTACTGACTACTTTTGTGCAGTATGAAGTTATTTTCAGGGACTGTGATCACAATCTCCAAAAGTACCGCCCCACTCCGCTGCTCAGGAAAAGGCGGCATTAATTCCGTGAATCCAAGTAAACTTGAGAAGAGAACACCATAAATGTAATTTGTCAAACAAACAATTGTAAATACCTCATAAAAACCAGGAGACCTGAGGCAGCTAGATAACAGATTTTAAGAGCTGAATAAATTAAACAAATGGCATCCCCCACAGACTGTTTTTCTTACACTTTGTAAGTACTTAAGCTTCATTTATACAAAACACTAGAGGAAAAAAAAAAAAGAGAGAAAGAAGAAAAGAAGACACTTCCTGTGATGGCTTTCAGTTTAGTAAAGTAAAGGTTAGTTTAACCAAACTCTCCTTTTGGGAAATTCGTGGAGGCTGCTGAAAAAGGGGAGGGAGAAGATAGACAAATGATAGATGGGGGGGATTAATATGTTCACAAGGGGAAGTGAACAAGTGTCAGTCTAGTCTTATCTGTCTATCTACAGTTCTGACTCCAGATAATGTCTAATTCCCCTATATGAGAGTATAAAAGAAACCTCTGTTAACAAGCCATATAAATTCAAATGTTCATGCAGATCCTACCAGAAGTGCTCGTACTTGCCTAGTAAAAGAAACATTAAAAGCTTGGGAATTAAACATTAATTTTCAAACACCAAAAGAACAAATCGTCATGCTTTTAAACCCACACAATTTTGAGCATCTGTAAACACACACCCACGCTGTTCTGTACATATAGGAAATTCTCATTAAATTAAATCTGAGCCTATTTGCGGAGCTTGCAATGGCACCACAAACAAAGTGAAAGGTATTACAGAAAGTTCATGAATAATTTAGGAACAACAGAACAAGTTGTCTTAAGTGTTGCCAAAATGCAGTAACATTAATTTTGAAACTGGAAGAAATATTTAAAACAATGTGTTCTTAACTAACTACAGCACGAGCCACACCACCATCCTGAAACTAGATTTGTAGGTGTTTCTGTCTGTATATAAGTACAAGATATTCTAAAGACTTGAATCTAAGCATTTGTCTTACCATCAGAGGTAATTATAGATCCACTTGCTACAACACTTAGGCGTTATGTTCCCACACAAAGGGAATGGATCCTCCTCTTTTTCATCTTCATTGCAAGACATTTTCAAAGATGCCTTTTCACACCGTGGGCCTAAAGCAGCGATTTTCACGATGTGCTCGGTTCTTTGGAAACAATTTGAAAATCACAAGTGGGTTTTGAAAAAATTATTTCATTAGTAAAGTATTTCATCAGAATATGAATAGGAGGAAAGGCTTTGCATTTCAAATATTCATTACCCAGGTAGAGATTTAAGGTAAGCACAAGGACCACAGGAGAGCCTAGACTGTTTTATTTCCTCCACATGTACATTTCTGCTACCAGTTACTATGTTTCTTCATTTTCACTTCATGCATGATCCAGCATTTTCCTATTTCTTATGTCATACTTGCTTCTTCTTAACAAGGACCTTTGATAACAAAGTAATCCAATCTATTTGTTTAGCCAGGTCAACCAAAAGCTTTTTGTGGTTACATTTGACTACTGCGTGACTGCCCGCCCTCTCTTACACACTCACTAATCACACAACCTCCACCAACACACCTGGCTATGTATAGAAGAAGGAAAATCACATCATCTTTATGTCAGGCAGCATGTGTGATTATTTACAGCTTTCTATTTCAACACAATTACTTTGTTAAGGCCACTGTAATTTCCACTATTAAGCCAGCTATCTGTATCTTCCAAGTTTTATTTGCTCTAACATCTGGCAGGATATTATATTGAGAAAAGATATTTAGGAGCCACTCAACGAATGGCAAAGAATTTAGATGCAAGATAAACAAATAACAGGACAATCTTCAAGAAGACCAATAATTTTCCTAAGTGAAACTCACTTAGTACCACCCATTCTCATAATTCAATAAATAGAAATTATGATTATTACCACTGGCATTTAACACCTGTGAAAGAATAAACCTTGTTTCAGATGGGAAAAAGTGCAACCTGTGGGATTAGTTCTCTGTTTTGGAAATGAAGGCAGGCAGTTCTTAGTTGTGATGAAAGCTGTAAGAGTCCCAAATTTCCTAAGAGTGAAGAAGTCACTCAAACTCCACACTCCTGAACCTTCCCAGACCAAGATGTAAGTCTTTGGGACTAAGCAGACAAGCTCTTAATTCTTTCAGACACCAGACACAGATCTCAGAGATTCACAGAAAAGAATTGATCAAAGACAACAGCAAGTGGCCTGAGACTAAAATCTTAAACCCAAGCTAAAAGTCCAAAAGGGGTAATTTTTATGTTCCCTTACATCCCTAAAATGAATTGATCCTAGAAGTATCTGTGATGTCATCTACCTGGACTTGTGCAAAGCATTTGACACCGTTCCACATGACACCCTTGTCTCTAAATGGGAGAGGCATGAATTTGATGGATGGAACACCTGGTGGATAAGAAATTGGCTGGATGTGCTGCACTCAGAGTTGTGGTCAATGGCTCATTGTCCAAATGGAGACCAGTAACAAGTGGCATTCCTCAGGGTTCGGTATTGGGACCAGTGCTGTTTAACGTCTTTGTTGGCAACACAGACAGTGGGATTGAGTGCACCCTCAGCAAGTTTACTGATGACACCAAGCTGTGTGGAGCAGTCGACACACTGGCGGGAAGGGATACCCCCTCTCGTGAGACCCCACCTGGAGTACTGCATCCAGCTCTGGAGCTCCCAACATAACAAGGACATGGACCTGTTGGAGTGAGTCCAGGGGAAGGCCACAAAGATGATCCTAGGGCTGGAGCACCTCTCCTATGAGGACAGGCTGAGAGAGTTGGGGTTGTTCAGCCTGGAGAAGAGAAGGCTCCAGGGAGATCTTATAGCGGCCTTCGAGTACGTAAAGGGGGCCTACAGGAAAGATGGGGAGGGACTCTTTAACAGGGAGTGTAGTGATAGGACAAGATGTAAAGCTTTTAAACTGAAAGAGGGTAGATTTAGCTTAGATATTAGGAAGAAATTCTTTACTGTGAGGGTGGCGAGGCACTGGAACAGGTTGCCCAGAGAAGTTGTGGATGCCCCATCCCTGGAGGTGTTCAAGGCCAGGCTGGATGAGGCTTTGAGCAACCTGGTCTAGTGGGAGGTGACCCTGCCCATGGCAGGGTGTTGGAACTAGGTGATCTTTAAGGTCCCTTCCAATTCTAACCATTCTATAATTCATTCTATAATTCATTTTTCCAGGGTGAGGCAGAGGGTTGTTTGATTTTTTTGTCTATAAAATAGTGTGGTAAGTGTAATGCTCAACTAGACAGCAACAAAACTGCTCGACGAGGATGCATAAAACAAGGCCATAGTTTGCAGGACAACAGAGGCAAACTAGTGATTTTAACTCTGCTCTTATGTACCAAATCAGCAGTTCCAAACAGTTACAACTACTCATATTGACTGAAAATAACAGGGCTGCACAGGTGTAAGTGGAGGGCAATTATACAATGAAAAATATCATTTAAGCACAGCAACATCATTAAAGTTGCAGCACAGCCTGATTTGCAGCTCCCAGAGGTACCATGTCGGGCTGGCAGTTTAGAAAACACATATTGTTACTTGTAAATTGAGAATACTTTATATGAAAATCACTGAAATACAGAGAAGAAATTCTAAAATGTCATGGTTACAAATCCACTTCTCAGTATTGGACTTTCACCCTCTGAATACAGTACTGCCTGAAGGAAAGGCTTTCATGCAGGGATGCAAGAAGACAAGAGGAGAGCAGAAGATTCCCGCAGAAATGATGCTTGGACTTTGGCAAGACTCAAGAGGCTTAAAGCGACTGTAACATTTCTTCCTAGATGTCTTCCAGGGACGTGGGAACAACAGAAATGCATGTCCCCCAAGCAGTGCTGGTGAACCAAGTGTGCCTTCCCCACACATCTTCAAAGCCAATATAGACTTTATTAAAACTGATTTCTTCTGTAACAAGAAGAAACCTGAGAGAAACAGCAGTGGATCGTAAAACACTTTAAGATAACTTAAGCATCATCAGTATAACAGTTTTTGTCATTTTTTAGTATCTCTCCAAAGACTGCAGAAGACGACAAAGCTTCCAGAAAGCAAAATCAAAAACAATATAAAGGATAAATTAAATTTCAAATGTATTGCTAGGCATAACCGTGAAGCATTAACAATGTACAAAATTTCATTTAAAGTTACGAAGAACATGACCCATCTCCAGTGTTTTTTAAAGAAATTAAGCAATAATTTTATTCTAAGTGAATGTTCCAGAGGGTAAATGACTTCTGCAGTGCAATAAATGGTACAGCAAATTGAGGAGTATATTTTAAAAGTAGGAGCAATTTTCCTTCCATAACCTTCACTTGAAAGAACATTATTGCTATTTTATTAAATGGACTAAATGAAAAATAAATTAGAAGGCATTTTATGGGGTTTAAATACACTTAATATCACAGTAAGATATGTGGATTTAAATGGCAACTTTCTAAATTATACTGCATTGGCAGCACAGAATATACAGAACATTTCAAAGAAATAATCAAGCAACATGACGGGACATTCGCTATTGTTTCCTAGAGGACCCATGAACAGTACCAAAGATCTATTCCGTCTCTGCTTATGCAACTCATTATTCAAAATTTCACTTCACGTAAATCCAAGATTTTGGCAGGTTAATGCTCCCCTGCTAAAAAAATTGCAGCAGAATCTAATATTTTCAGGACATAACAGTCTGTACAAAGTACGTGTGGGGGAAACTGTTAGATAAATCTTGCGTGGCAATCTGATGCATTTCCCAACCAAGAGAAGGAACATACTACTGATGTGCCAAAAAAGTTGCTGAGCAAGGTTATTTCCTTAATACTAGGAGAGAGACTCAGTTCTCAGAAAACATGGAAGGAGTTTTTGATGTTAGAAGATGTCCTACAATATAGCACAAAATAATTAGGAAAACAGGTCTTACATTAAAGCTGCACAACAGAGCAATAACTTGTGATTTTTTGCCAAGTTGCTTAGTGGGAATGTCAAAACTAAAGACTTCTTGTTTCATTACAGGAACAATGTTTGTCATGTTTACCTAACTTGTATGTAACTAGAGTATTCATGTATCCATTGATTTAGTTTATTTTCATAATGTAGTTAATAAACTTATATAAAATGGCCAAAAAGTATGGGTCTCTCCACTAAACCTAACCCGAAAAGGAAGCTGTTGCCTCATACAGAAAAAGAAAAGCCACTGAAAAAAACTAAAATACAGTGACACTGTACAGTATTATTTTTCACCAGCCTGCACTTCAGTCCCTGAGGATTTTCCAATCTGTTCCATGGCTGTAAGTTGACTCTGGAACTGCTGCTGAGGTTGATGGCAAAAGCTGGGAGCCCTCGGGTGAAGAACTGTTTGGCCAGGCATAGTTCGCCTTCAGCATGTGTGAATATGGAGTGCAGTGTCATGGCATTTTACTTTCTCACATAACACTCATTGCATTTCGATACAAACCTACACTAAAATGTATTCTGCTCCTTTTTTATATGCTGGCAATTCGAGACTGCATCTTTGCCTCTGTTTTGTGTATTTTCTTGGCTAAAAGTTTTCATATGATGCTTTGTGAAGTTGCATAAATATGAATATTTATTGCTTGAGCTGCACACAGTGAAAAGGCATATGCAGAACCAGTGCAGAAATACTCATTGCTGACTAAAAGCCTGTAACTCTGACTACTCCTAGCATTTTTCCATGATGGTGCTATTGTTAGCTCCCACCAGAATATTCAGCCTACTTTCTGCACAATCCCAATTTTGAAACAGGATGCAGATCTTCACCCTTTTATGCAGGCTGAAGGCCACACTTTCTGACATAGAAAATGTTTTCTTAGTATCTGAGTACCAAAGGAAAACGTTCACAGCTACAAAATTAAATATATTAAAAAAAACCCAACAGTGCAACATGTTTAGCCTGATTTTAAGGAAGAAACGTGGGTTAACTATTACGCTTTTTGCTTTTCCCCATTATTTTGAATTCACTGGCCATCAAATTCTATTAAAAAAAAAAAAAAGTGCAAAAGCTACTGGGAAGCAGAGGAGAACCATCACTGAGAAACCACTCTGGGAAGGTTTCTCTAGCTTTTCATCACCTGGGTATCGCTCTCCATCACCGATAACAAAAAGTTATCACTCACAAGCAGAGCTCCACGACCTGAAAGGGCTCCAGACCTTTGCTGCAAAGTCTAATAGTACCTTTGGAGGGAGGAACGAGAGGAGAAAGTGAGACTGACTTTATTAAATACTTTTAACCTAAAACCTCTTGAGATCCCATGATACTCAATCAGGCTCTGACTGAATCTGACAGGAATCTCATAGTCATGGGTCTATCCCAGGCCTTTTGAGCTAATACGTTTGAGGCACAGATTTTCCTGTGGTACAAAAACAAGTAACACCTAGAATCATTTTGAGACTTTCTCTGACTCCCGTTTCAGAAAAGTGAATTTCCAGTAATAGTTTCAGAACTCAAACTTACTCCTCTAAATCTACACCGGGCTAATTGAACCACTTTCCAATTGCTCTGATCGAGCCTTCTTATAACTCTCCCTTGAAAACCAAAAATTGCTCCAAATATTTCAGAGTTCAGACACAACCTGTGCTCCACAAATGTATCTTAAACATGCTTTCAAGTCTGCACAGTACTTTCCAAGCCAGGGATAAAAATCATACATATGTCAGAAAGATGCTTAATTCTGTGGAATATTTGTTAAATATAAGCATAAAGCTTTTAAAAGATATGTGCATTTTTTAAATTGATATTTATAGTTTAAGCAAATATTTGCTTTTTAAAATTGCAGGAGAGAAGTCTGGGAGTAAAAAAAGAAGCCTTGAATATAGATAGTCCTTTGCATATGAATGCAACAAGCTGTTCCCCATCCTGCAGAATCCCCACGGTCCGCTGTGCCAGGGGCAGCTTTCCCTATGCTGAGACAGAGTTTACAGTGGCAGATGTCTCACCCTTGTAGTCCAAATTAATCTGGCATAGTGAGTAAAGGATGCAGTCTGTGAAGAAAAAAGTAAAAAGTTGTTTCTAAGGTAGTTGTTTGTTTTTTTTTTTCATTTGGGTACCTTGCTCTTCTCTGCACTTTGCCTTTTTCTCCAGTAAATCCCTCCTCAGGATTAATTCTCGCCTATGATTCATAAAAGCTATTAGCTAAGAAATTATGACCAAACTGAGTGGCGCTTGCAGAAAACTACTAATTTACTTATCGACACATGTAAAGCAATGCTTTGAAACTATAAAGCTATCTTAAATCATGGTCATATTTTGTTATACTGAACTTTGTCATTCCTCCCTTCTCCTCCTATTTTTTAGTCCTAATTACTGCATTTTCCTTTTAACGGGACTAAAAGACTAGATGGCCCATTCATAGGCAAAGGCAGCTAAGCACAGAACAGATAATGACAAGCTCATTTCTGACTGTGGACCTTTGGTGCTATTGCAAACAAACCCATAAATCACTACCGGCATAAAAGAAAAAAAAAAAAAAAATCTGTCTACTTCCAGATCAAAACGGTTACAGAAAGCCTACAAGCTGTTGGAGTTATGTGAATAATAGAGCTGGTGTATTTATTCAAATAGGTATATGAATGTAAGTAAACAAATTGTCATTTTTTTTACTGCTTTGTGCTATTTCAGCTTCTTGAAGCCAAAACCAAATGCGTATTCCCATTCCAAGTGGGAATAATTAAATATCCCACTACAAAGGTACCTGTCCATTTACTTTTTGAATAGAACTGAAAAGTGCAGTACAAAATGCCTTCTTGATAAAAATCTTCACTTGAGTTATATATCCATGAAAATTGGACTATCCAAATTCAAAAGTTCTCCAGAAACTGGAACATGGTCTATCAGGTATTTATTTATTTACTTAAGTAATTTACAGGCACAAATGCAGTAACAAACATGGCTCTGTGCTACAACAGTAGCAAGTGGCCTGAGTTGCATCACAGAGGTGAAAGTTTGAATTTCCAGTAGAAAGGAAATTTCTAGAAACGGACAATAGCCAATGTTGCGTAGACAAGTCATTTGCTTTGTCGGTCAATAGTTATCTATTTTGAAAACAAAACTATATTAAAAGATCACTTATACTCCAGCTTGATTGATGATTTGTCACTTTTGCTACCCTTTTACAGAGCAGCAGACCCATAAATAGATAGTGACTTTGAGTGACAGTAAACCCAGAATTTCGCATAAATTAGAGGAAAATAATCTGTATGGATAGGAGTCAAAACAAATATCCAATTTGATTTCTTTCTCTTCTCATACAAAATTGGGATGTGATTTAATTTTCTAATGACAGATCTGAACTAAATCATCTGGGATTTTTCCCCCCCTTATTTTTCTTACTTTTCCACGTAGACTATAATACTCTCATGTTCCTTGCAGTCAACAGTAAAGACTAGATTTACTGAATACCCACATGCTTCTGGGAAACAGTGTCTGAAGATGAAGATTTACAGGGCACAGCATCTTGTGAGATGAACCTGAGCAACTCTCTGCAATGGTGCAGGTCAAAAAATGAGCTTTGGATGTGCATAGGTAAGCAAATACTGAGTAGGCTCAGAAGGGATCTGGTGCCTCTGCATCTATCACTAAATCAAAGAGCTACCGGACTGCTAAATCCTGCCTGGATGTTCATTCTGTAGAAAAATTATTGAAGAGTGAAGAAGATTCAAAAGGCAACCTCAAGCCCTGAGCCTAAAGAACCAGGAAAGGTATGGCATAAAAAGGAGCCCTAATCTGTTTCACTGATCTAAAGGAACATGAACGAGTGACTTGATTACAGTCTTTAAGTACTACACGAAGCAGAAATATTTGAAAACGGAAGAATCGCAAATGAATGGCCAAAACCTGAAGTAAGATTAATTCAGTCTAAAAATATGAGGATATTTTGAACGCTGGAGGCAATGAACCGCTGAAGCACCTTATGATGGGTTGACATCAGCTCTGCAGCCTTAGAAACATTAACATTAAGCTTGGTGCTTTCCAAAAAGCGCAGGTCTGTAGTTCAGTGATGGCTCCTGGAAGAAAGGTCTCTGGTGAAATGGTTATAAGGGCCTCTCGCAACCTCCAACAATGAACCCAGAGAAAGGATCGGGCGGGTGTGGAGGGAGAAACAACTGCAGTGAATGGGTCTTGATTAGGTGACAGTCCCGCACACTGAAACCTTGTAGCTGAGCAGATGATAAGAAGGTAAGATACGCTCAGTTTCCAGCAGATAATATAAACAAATTGTTATAGCATCCACTTCTTAATTGTTTTATTTGAATATGTTTCAAATTCAGTGGCATCCCTGAATGATTCCTGTTCAGGAAAAAAAAAAAAAAAGGCAGCTTAATTAAATTCTATGAACTCAAGAATTTGAATTGACAAAGAAGGCCAAACCCAAGATGTGTTGTCAAGGCAACATGGGCCAAGAATTGCCTTTGATATCTGTTAGACCTGACAGTTGATAATATTAGGCATCATTTGTATGGAATACTGATGCATCTAGCTGTAATTTTAATTTCTAATGAGAGGCGAAAGCAATGCCTATAAGCAAAGATAAAATCTCATGTTTTAGAAATGTGATGTAATTTTTAGTTTGATTTTTACTTATGCCAATCAAGCAATACTGAATATAACCCCCGGATGTTGGTGTCAGATTCAACACAACGCTGGTAAGGAAGTGTTATCTCTCAAGGCTCAATTTAATTTTTCGCAGTTTAGGGTTTGATAAATGTTGGAAGTTAAGCAAAAATGAAATTCCCTCCAGCTAACTCAGTCAGATAGTTTATTACAGCATTAATAATGCCATCTTTGTCATGTAATTAAAAAGTAAAATGCAGAAAGGTATTTGAAAAACATACCCCCGTGAGCAACCAAGTTTCTAAAAAAAAGCAGAAGAAAAGATGATACAGAAAAAGGAAGGAGCATTATTCTAATTTGTGATAAGTACTTGAGCAAGCCAGAAATAAAAGCAAAGACACTTAACATAGAGAACTACAACTATTTCAAGTGTGCATCTATAAGCTGGAAGACAAGATATAATCCAGACCACTACAGTCAGGGGGGAAAAAACAAAAAAAAGTCAAAGACAAAATTAGTGTTTAGGGCACAGTGTGAACATTTGCATCTGAATCCTGGGGCATTGACAAACTCTGTTTTTCTTGCTCCATGGGACATATCAGTAGTGCTGGACAGCAAATGTTTCTGTTTTTACTAATTATTCATTGCAAAAAGATCTAACTGGAGTAAGTGCAAACCTGTAGCTATATAGTCAGAGAACTTCTGCTTTTTCTCTGTCACCCTTCCCTCTCTACGTTAGAAGAAAAGCATGACTGACAAAGCAACTGATACTAATATCTCTCTAGCACTACCCTGTTCCAGTCGGTTTGGAAAATAAGAAAAACCTTACAGGAATTCAAGAACAGGTGAATAGAATAATTCCCAATATTACTGTACAGATTCATCTGTATCCAGATGTTCTTGAACTCCCTCAAACTACAGTTGCTTCTTAAGAGAATACAGATTAAAAGTAGTTCCCTGAAGCTTTTCTACTGAAGTTTGTTTTGTTACTGTATCCTCAGACAAGCAGAGACATTAGAAGTTCATTATAGTTGTAATTACAGTTTCCGCAGCTGATATTCAGAGAAACACTTTGGAGTTTCCATACTACTTCATTAGAAAATGAGGGTTCACCGAATCCCTTTCTATCAAACCAAATCAGACCGTCCCGCGTTTGTCATGCAGGTCTGCAACACATCTATTGCAGTTCCCAGAAATCAGGTCCCCAGGTTGGGTGGGGAAGGTGCATTCCTCCACGACCCCTGCATATTTTCCCAGCACCTCGTACTTCTCTACTGACTTAAAGAGTAAATTGCACCATTCTAAAAATAACCGACTTTGCAGCCTGCGGTGGATTTTACCTTGGACAGCTGCCAGATGCCCACCCGGCTGCTCTCACCCCCCGCCCTCAACAGGACAGGGGGAGAAAATGAGATGAAAAGACTTGTGGGTTGAGATGAAGACAGGGAGATTCCTTACCAGTTACCATTGTCAGTTAAAAAAGACTTGACTTGGGGAAGATTAATTTAATTTATGGCCAATTAAAAATAGACTAGAATGGTGAGAAACAAAGACAAAAAAACCCTACAAGAAACCTCCCAACACATCACCTGAAGGCAAAACACCAAAGAAAGCACGATCTCTGGTTATCAGACATAGCCATAGGTCCACGATTGTTAATGTCACGTTCGAAGTGTCTCATCTCAGCTAAATGACAAAATCCAGAAACCATTTGCAATAATCGCAATGGACTAGGTCTTCAGTTTTTGTAAAACGGTTGCATATATCTGCATTGCAAACAATAAACAGCAAACCGCAATTTCTCTCCTGAGCAAATTAATGTGGAGACAAAGCCCTGGAAACTGGAGTCTCTTGACTTGGCAAAGAGGAAATGTTCCACCCTGTTGGTTGAGCATTTGTTAACAGTGGTAACCAGCACCAAAGCAGTGAATGGAAAGTCACGTCCAGACAGCCCAAAGCTTGATGCCTAAGTATTTCTACTTGAAAAAGTTCCATATAGGGTTTCAGAAACAAACAAAAGCACAGAAAATGTGGCCAGCAGCCATTGCGTATACAGTACTGTGTGAAAAAAAAGTGTGGAAAACAAGACTGCGTTATGGAACATAAGATACAACCCATTAGAAGAGAAAAAACATATGAAAGCGAACTTGAGAGAGATGATTCATTTCTGAAAAGTAAATTGAACCTCTGGAAATTTATACATTTCTAATTAAAAGTCCAGAGGAAACAAACAATTATGTTTCTAGCCTGGCCATTAGTTCTTCTCTGTGCTTTTCTTATTGGATCTGATTGTCAGTGCTAGCCATGTAGGAAGCCTCATTATTTCATTGTTTTAACAAAGTAGTGTGAAGATGAACGGCCCTTCCCATGCTGCTGAAAGAAGATTAAATGATCAAAATAAACCTACAGTTGAAAGTTAAAAGCATGTAAACTTATAACAGACTAAACTAAGGATTATGACAATACATGAAAGAAAATTACTTTCATGAACTACGCTTTCTTAAAGCCAGGCAGCATCCTAGAATTACATTTAATTAACTGAAAATGAGCTCAGCTATCTACAGTGTCACTAACACTCCACTTTCGTAATTGTATTTTAGGTGTAACTCCCAGAGAAAATAAGGGAAAATGAGAACAGAACTGCATGCAGATTTTCAAATTGATCCCTAAAGAACTTAAAGCTGAATTTCTGATCCTTCTTATTTCATGTAAGTATGAAGTGCACTCACATATTTTTGCAGATGATATTTTAGGTAGAGAGAGGTTGTTTGGTACTTCCATCTAGTAGACAGTAAGTTTTGCTGTCTGGGAAATTCATAGCAGAGAAACTAAGATGAAAGAGGAATTATTGGAAATTAAGTATGTAATAAAAATGCATACTTTGGTTTTTTACTTTGAGGTGGATTTTACCGGCTACATGTGCAAACATACGAGCATTCAAAAACAGATTAACCAACTTCATGGAAGCCCACCCAGGCCTTCAAAACACAATGATGCAGCTGTATCAGGAAGGTGAGAGAACAAACCAAACAAAGTACTTGTCTATTCTTTTCCTAAAGACCTGCCACTACCACTGCCAGCAAATGACTCCATGAGACAGTCATGTTGTTGTATTTAATGAATTCTCTAAATTGTTTTGGTTTCTTTTAGCATTGCTAAACTAGTTTTGGCATCCAATTCCCCTTTTTTAAATGGAAACATGTTTGAACCCTCAAATGTTAGCTCTGAAACTTCATAAAGCACATAAGACTGCCAAGAAAAACTACAGTCATACAAAAGAACAGATCTGATATAAAGAGAAAGGTAGGCAAAATACAGCAGAAGGAAGAGAAAATATTTTTCTTTGTACATTTTATCAAGAATATAGAGGAAAGACATTATCTTCTGTAAAAATCATTCTTTGCTAGTCACATGTGAATGTCTGAGCATTATATGGCAAACTGTTCTGCAGTTTATGAACTATGATAAAAGAAAACCTACCATATACCTAGCCCAAACTTTTACTGCCTCCAGCTGTGACTGTGAATTACAATTACAGGTCTTCCCTGCAAGCAGAAAAGACAAGTCATATTTCATATTCTTTTACAGTGTATAATACCTAATGTGTTCAGAGAGAAAAAAAAAAAACAAAACCAAGAGATCATCTCTCAGTCTCTTATTCCTGATCTAAAATTTTATCTTTGCAGTGTTTTTTCATAAAATACATTTTGTTACCTGCATTGACCCAATCACTGCTCAGGTACTTCTTTTCTTGCCTTTCTACTTGCTAGTATAACAGGTGGTTATATTAGACAGCCAAAACCATACATATTATTTCAAGTCTGAAGTTAAGAAGACCATACATCATAATGCTAAATACATTTCTGCTTTATTTATATTTCCTCTTTTGTATCCAACTACACTATCCTTTTCACTGCAACTCTGATTATTCTTTTATTCCTCAGGGTCTTTTAAGTAAAACTAACTAAGGTGAAATCCAGTTCTAATGAAATGAGGGAAAGCTTTGCCATTGACTTCAGTATTACCATGAATTCGCTGTTAGAGAATAAAAGCTGTGTACCTTTTTATCCTCTGTATATTATTCAGTCTCCACAGCACATCCAACACTTCTAGACTTTTGCTGATTTTCTGAAGTATTTACATTCTCCTGCAAATGTACAATGTCTTGCTGTGATGACCACCATCTGTTTTATTGTTAATTTGCAATTTACTGTATAATGTACATGTATATTGTATAAGGTATGTCATAACATAGCGCGCATTGGGGGTGCACGTTAGGGAGAAAGCTGTTATTTATTTTGTTGTGCTGCTGCACATTGGGTCATGATGAAGCTTCTGGGAACAGCAAGTGTTTCCTTGGGGCTGAAATGCAAAGTGAGTGAAGAGGGGGGAGGAAGAAGGACTGGGAATGGGAGCTTCTCAAAAGGACATGAGCCTCAACAGCAGAAACGGCTGAGAGAAGTGAGAAGCAGACACACAGTCAGGCCTCAGAGGTGACGGATAAAAGCCTTTATCCGAAGACCTAGAGGAGACCACATAAACATTGTTCTCTAGCCACAGAATCGCTGGGGTGAAACCAAGCCTGGAAAAAAGGCTGTGGTAGTACCAGGGAAGAAATGTGAAGACTACAAGTGAAGAGAAGTCTGGTAGAGTAAAACTGGTAAACTTTTAACATCAGTTTCAGTTTACATGGTTATTTTGAGGGATTTTTTTCTTCTTTAAAATTTTAATTGCTATAATTTATACTCATGGTGAGTCTGGCTTTTGGATTTAAAGCTATTTTTGTCTTTTGGGGACACTTGCTACAGGGAAGAATCTAGGCAAATCCACCTAGAAGATGTAGCTGACTCAGTCTCATCATACCTACAGAATGCCAAATATTTGCAAGACTTTTCTATCATGCAAAATATGAACTCATGAGCTCTCATCTGAAAACTGAGAAGCTTTATTACCCACACAAACTTGCACTTCTGCTTGCACCCTCTCTCCCATAGATACCACAACTCTGCCAGGAAGCTTCCTAAATTCATGACTCTTGCATGTAGGAACTGCAGTCATATCTTTAAAATCTATTATGTATGCTCATTAGAGAGCTTGCTTTCTAAAAATGGGTTTGTGTACTGTAAGTTTTAATTTCCAAGACACTTGCCCTATTCTGCTCAGTGCCGGTCTCCTTGATGACTTATTGTTATTAAGTAGAACTCCCTGGATCTTTCCTGCAGGTAATGCTTGATCTCTCTCATAATTTCAGTAGTAGTACCGGCTTATTTTGCATAATTAAAAAAAACTGCTCTAGTTTATCAAGCACTTTGATGAAATTCACATTTATATGCATTTATAATGAGGTGTTGTCTAGAACTTCATTTTCACTTCAAGAAATGCAGTCTGAAACATTATCCCCCTTGTATGTGGTAAATATTCTTCATTATTTGGTAAATATACCAATACACAAAACACATCAAATAGTTGTTCGGTGTGTACAGTTGAACTTTCTCTGCTAAATATCTAAAGTGTTTTTCAATAAAAGAAAACGAGCAGTATAAAGAAATGTGTAACTACCTTATATGTGACCTATTCTATAATCTCTTGGAAAAATTAGATCAGTGTATTATCTAAATGTCACTCAAATCTGTTCATTTTCCAGAGAGATCGATGGCAGTTTTTGAGGAATCTTTGGCCTTTTCCCTTTCTCTGCCTTTCAGGAGGCTTGCTGTTACGCTTACAGAGTTCCTGCAGAATGAACGTTTTCAAAAGTTAAGGCTATTTACTGTCAGCTAAAAGCTCTCATGGAAGCTTCTCTGATAGTTTCCTGCAGAACTAAAAGAACTTTAATTTTTCTAGGTTTCATAAAAATCATCCAAGGATTTGGAGCACAGTCTTCTAAGTGGTTCAAGAGATGGAGATACAGTAACTAGCGTTTTGAGGTTCTCCCTGATTGAAGGCTATGAAAATTTGGATGAAACACAAATCAGATAGAAGATTTTAAACAGAGCAGAGACCGTAAAACCTGTTCAGAACAGCTAATCCTACAAGGGGAACTGTCTGAGCACACCAGAGATACTGCCTTTTTTTCAGATTCAGCCTTTGACACATTAGGTTATGCACTACAACACCAAAACTCAGTCCAGATACCCACTGCCCACCTAATCCTCTTTCAGTTAGTCTGATAAGAAGTTGAAAATATCTGCCTAGAATGGAATAAAATGCAGGCATCTATCTGTGAAAAGAGTAGGTAGGGAAAACATCTTGGCAGTAGTACTTGTCACTATATTTAGTTTGTAAGAGAAGCTGAGGAAAATCATTCCAAGAATGAACAGATTCCTGCAGGTTCTGGACAGAGATGTCAAGATGGGACTGTTCCTCTGTAGTTTCTGCCAACTAAATATTCCCAAATGGTGATGCCATGTGCACGTACAGCTTTTATAGTAGGAACTAATGAAAACCCTTATATTTCAAATATTAATCTAATAGAAAATTCCATTAACAACGAATATTGGAGTGGTGGTGTATTAGAGATTAATCAGAATTCATTACAGCCCTCTCCTGTGGTGCTAATGATTCACTGGTCTTTCAGTAGAAAACTGAGGGAATATCTCTAGCAGCTTACAGGAGTTGTCTAAGAAAAAATGTATTAGCTCATACTAGCAAAATGCTAGCAAAGTATTCCATCTTACAAGGGAAATACCATACCGAGTATGGTACAAGTACCATACCATACTATGTTCATAGCACATATCATTGTGGCCACACAGACAAAGAAAAACAGGTGCTTTAATCACTGAACTCTCTCAAAAATTAAGAACTCGCTTAATTCCCTCAACATAGAAACAAAAATCATAATCATGTTAGTAATCAGCTATAAAAGAATGAGGACAGCAGGAAAGTAGATGTGCGCAAATTCAGTTTTTGAGTCCCAGTGTTTACTTAAATTCTGGAGGGAAGCAACATTAAGCATGTGTGTTTTGCATCTGAGGGGTTGTTTTGGGTTTTTTTTTTAGTTCTTTGTCTCTGTGGGAATGCACATTTGACTGTAGTGGCATGCCTTTTAATAATTGAAGGCATTTAACCTTTTAACCTGAGATGCAACCCAAACAATTTTCTGCAATCTAATTTACAGCTCTTCGAGGCACAAGACTTTTGTGCAAGAATAAGCAAGAGATGCATTGTGGGCTGCCATGATTTTGCCATTTGTTTTTTTGTTTTTCTACTTCAGAAAGTGTCAACTATGCAGTAAAACTAGATAATATTTTGTGGCAGATTATACAGTATGTGGTACATACAGGTACTGTTCCAGAGTTCTGGTGACAACATGAATAAAAACAATTTGATCTTCCCTGGAATGTATTACAACAAAAATGAGATGATAGCATGAATCAACACTATATTCCATTTTCAACAACAAGAATATAGACAACTGTATTTGTTACCTTTCCTTTTTCCTTCTCCATCCACAAATATTTATACTTTTAAATGTGCCTTCTGGTACATGCAAAAATAGTAAATAAATAACATGACAGACATAAGAAAATGCACGTTCTGTAGGCTTTGCCTACAAGGCAATAAAAACCCCTGGTAAGCACCTAAATTACTACACCTAAAGTTCTACAAAAGACATAACAGGATATCTGTTTTTCAGTTTTCATCAACATACACTTGCCAGTTGCACGGAATGACATGGAAAATATAGTTTCATAGGCCATAGTCTGCAGCTACTATATCAAAGTCAAGGCAGTGCTGAAAATGTCACTGAATGAGAAAAGGCCGGGTTTTATGTTCAGATGATATGTAACACACAGCATGTTCTGTCACATGTAATTCCTCTTTGCTCTCATGAACACAATCCTTATTGTGACATCAATTAACATACATGCTGAGGAACGAGGGAATGAATAGATGCTAATGAGGCCTAGCAGAAGAACAGACTTTGATGGCCTGGTATGTCTTTCCCAACTCTGAATTCTCCAAATCTTTGAACCATTTCACTGTACTTCAACTTGTATGTCAATAAAAGAAGAAAAGAAAGAACATAGGCTATCTTAAGGAAACTGAGTTTAACCTTAAGCAAAGAAGCAGCTGAAAACAATCTACATCAATCTTACATTTAAGAGACAGAATCATACCCAATTAATTTTAATTATGTTACTCCATTAGCATTGAATTTCTTTGACACTGCAGTGCATGACCTCCTCTACACCATGGGTTAGCACCAAGGCAGAGCTTCCATCATAACAAACTACCTCACTTAAACTTCATTACGTTGTTGCACTAATGGAGTGGAAAGGATAAAGAGAGCATCTTACACTTCTTTTGCCAATACCTCTGCCTGTGGAGAGGCATTCTGCTAGTTCACAAGCTCATATGTGCACTAAAAAGATGCTGTTGTCTGCTACAATAACTTCAGCATAAAATTCTATCTTCTGCATAACTTATCTCTATCATAACATGGCAACAGGAGGCATAAGTGGGTATATAATTTTTTTCTTCCATTTCAGTAGCTTTATTCAGACCTACTCATAGCAATTCCGATTCCCTTTCCATCCCATGTGCCTCTCCTTCCCACCTCAAATCTCTTCTCGCCCTTGTCTGGAGTTAAAATTTAAACCCATTTGGAAGCTAGTATTTAAAATAATACAAATATACACACACACACACAGTTGTCATCATGCAACACATCCCCTAAGCAGAAGACAGTAGGCTTCACATTGTGCCCTACAGGCAAAATAAACATTCATTTGCAGGAGAAAAAGCACATTTCTACCTCAAATTTCTACATCCAGTTTAGTGACACCTGAGATGATAACCAAGAATCTAGAGAAAAGACCTTAGCCTCCTTTTTCTTTCGATGTATTTACTCAGAGCATTAGCAGCTAATCCAGGTGCTAAAAGGGTCCATAGATTTCAATAAAATCTCTTGGATTGAAACAGTGCTTCCTGAAACCTAGTAACTAATGTAACATTTTATAGCTCAGTCGAAAGGTAGCTGAAGTCTATCATGAGAGATTGCTTTAGACCACTGTTGACCCCCAGAGATAATTTCATTAGATCATTTGAAAACTAGGCTTCAAATAGCAAAGAACGCAATTTTGAAGAGACTGCATTCATAAAAACAGTATCCAAAAGTTAAATTACAGGCAGAACTTAATAGTAAAGCTCTGAAGACTCTTTAAAGCCATTTCTCCTAAGAAATGAGCCAAAACCTCTTGAAATATCAGAGGTGTCAAATCTGCATTCAGTAGAAACTCTCCACAGATCATTTCATTAAATCATTTGATCACTGGCTATTAAATAAAAAAAAGAAACAATTTTGCAGGAGAGCAGAGAGGGAAAAATAGCTATAATTAAGTATGGCAATTTAAAGTTGCATTCTTCACACATCATTACTGTCATTAGAAACATCCTAATATGCTAGCAAAGTCACATGCTCGAACTAGTGAATAAAGAAAAGAGGATACAGAGCTTGTTTGAAGAAGTTCAGCAAAGTTCACTTATCCCCACAAACATCTCAAGTGCTTGCTCAGCTTTATATGTGGAAATATTAAAAACAAAAATGTTAATCAAGTGGTACCTATGGCCAACTTTCTGTACTTCGCCATCACTATTTAGTCTGGGATTATTGAAAAAAGTGCAAAAAAATATTTTAGGAATTTGGTTCATCTTCTGCCTGGTACAAACTGTGTTCTACTCTCCTTTTGAAGAACTTGATCCAATTTCAAATAATTCATATTATTTGTACATATATTAACAAATTGAAATGGAATTCATACATTTGTGGCATGACCTTGCCTTTCATTATACAGCTCTGGGTCTCAGAGGGCAGTGATAAAGCACCAATACACCTGCTACACTTTCAGTAAAAAAGACTGGAGAGAGATGGGGGAGAAGAAAAGGACAATTCAGCTGTGTGTATGAAGGGAAAAGAAAGGTGACACTCATGCAGAGAAAAGGAGATTACAAATTTGTAAATGAATGAATAATTTAAAACTACACAAAAATGTATTCAAATATGTTTTTCCTTAAGTGAATCTTAAAAACCACACAGAAACTGCACTGCTGAGGTTTTTAACAACACAGATTTGGACAGACTGTCAGTGACAGAGGCTTGAGGGAGCTTGACCATGCAGTATCTACCCAATTGCTTTGGACAATTGTTTTCTTCTGGTATTTATTGTGCATCCTTAAAGATAGGTTTTGCTTATTTTTTCTTAGTATGCAGAACTATAAATGTTATTGAACATAAAAAGGAGTCCTTGTATTACAGGCTGATTCTGTTCTGCCTGTCTTAATTGCTGCAAAGCACAGGAGAACGAAGGAGGCTGTACTAAATGGATGGTGACAACTTCTGTCTTCACTAGACCTTTAACAGGTAGTTCAGAAGAGAGCAAAAATTCCATAACGCATCCTATTGTACACCATTATACTGTTACAGAAAATGTCTTTGCGCGTGTTGAAGCTATTAGTTCTTTCAAGTATGAAGACTGAAAGTCCAAGACAGTTTTAAGAATCAACAGCACTGCGGATCTTCCCTATGCACACGTTAAGCACAACCTCCTAACTTCTTATTCCAAGAAGTATGGACCCCATAACAACTGAATTATAATGTACACAATTCCCTATGTCAAAAGCAGTTCATGGGACTGCAGTCACATCCAGATCTTAGTAATTCTCATCATAATGTGGAGATTTTCTTAAATTCTTTTTTAAAAGCTAAGCAAGAGCTAATAAAAATTAGTTTTATGTAAGCCTGGACTTCACTTCACTGCCAGTGGGATGACCTCTGCTGAGCACCCTAGCCAGGAGTCCTGAAGCTGTGACTCCTGCAACTGCGCTGAGCATGGAGTTTCACAAGAGAGCTGAATCAACAAGCTGCTGTTTATGAAAACAGGTAGTTCTCAAATCCCAGTCTCCTGGCCTCCTACTCACAGTCATATTTCCACTGAATAGGAGACTTGGTTCTTTTTGGCTGAGTTTGCTTTCTCCTAGATTGGTAAACTGAATTGACTTGCCAAGGGAATAAGTGACCGATGGAGATCATTCAGGGGAGGTGAAAAGGCACGTGGCCTTTGGAAGTTGTTAGATCGTGCAACCTCACTTGCGCATTAAATGTCATAATTTAAGTCTCAGCACTCCCAGGCCAGACTTAGATAACACCGAAACACCTTCTCGGGTAATAACCACCACTTCAAATACATCTGAGGAATGAAGACTGTGAGACCTGCTTATTTATTACCTGGCGGTTTCTGCATTCATTTACACTTGCACAAAGGGACTGCCACTGAATTCACCTACTTCACAATTTTAATGATGGTACAAGCATGTAATGCACTGCTGTGGTCCACTATGGTAGGGAATATTAAATATATATTTTTAACAAGCAAACCGATAGATTGTATGACAAAGCTGCATATACTAGAAATATACATATACAACACTAGAAATATGGAAGTCGGAGATCCTGACATAGGTGACTTGGCTCATAATCAAACTGTCACTGATTCCTTTTTAGGCACTGGAAGAGGATGAAAACACTCAATAGCAATCAGTAAATATAAGCATTCTGCTCAGTTTGAGCTATTTTAAAATTCTTACCTACAAGTCAATAAACAATCACCATGATATTTTAAAATTCTTACCTACAAGTCAATAAACAATCACCATGACTAAAGAGCCTATCCTGAATTTTGCCAAAACTTTTTTCTATGGGGAGTTTACTCATCTGCTTAAAGCCCAATGATGCAACTTCCCATCAGCAAAAGGTCTGGGAGGATGCCATTAGAGCCTCAGATTGCAACACAGAATCAATTTCACAGCTGTTGGCCTAAGGCACAGGGCTGTAATCTTATCTTTGCAATTTTTTCATGTTTGTCATGTTTCGAAGACTTCCTGGTCCGTGCCACCATCACACCTATGCAAGATAATACAAACACCTGGATAGTCTACTGAGTGATTCCCCTTAGTCCTAGTCTGCTTTACAGAGAAAAAGGGGACGTACTCGCAATGATCTGGCCTTATTTAGCTATTTCTCAACATTTAGTTCATAGTTTGTATTTAGTTTGTTAAGACAGACAGGCAAAAGAGACCGATATTTTAGTGCCTCTCACCATGGCATCTAATCATGGATCTAAATAGTATTTTGGGCAGAAAAATGAAATGAAGGTTGAGATGTGAGAAGGATGAGATTGAAACTTCTTGACCTCTGATCTTTTAAGCTGAAGAGTGATGTGTCCTCTAAATTTCAAGCTAAGGAACATAAAAGGAAAAAATGTGCGCTGCCACCATGGTCTAATCATGCATAGTTAGGTGTTCCTAGCCATCAGCGCTTTAGCATACTTGACTAGTGATGTATGAAGTAGGCCACCCCTGGAAATTGGTTTTCTTGCCCTGTGTCCGGCATCAGTGTAACTAGAGGCCATAAATACTTAGGCTGTTCAATATCCTCTTACTTTTATTTTTTTAGAATGATTTATTCACGTAACCAGGTTAAAATTGCTGCAGTAATTCAGATTGGGGATTGAAAAGCTGTCTGGCTTCAAGGCACTTGGGAGTTATTACCCATTTAGACTACAGGCAGAACAAGCCCTGTAGCCTGATTTGCTGACATTTGTCCAAAAAGGTTTCAGCACTGCTGTGTTAATTGACTGGCCTTGATTTGGGAAGGGAACAGAGCACAGATTTACTCCCCTCTTTCACCATCATCTCAATTCCTACTTCCATCCTCTTTTGGACCACTTAAAACCTATCACCAGTAATAATTAGTGATACTGAAATGAAATGCTTACCCTGATTGTGTTACACAAATTGTTTTAAGAATTGTGGTCCACTGAAATTAACTACAAACTACAGTAAAATAAAGTTTCTAAGATAACAATCCTATTTACAGAGTGCTAGCTATTGGCCTCAAGTTGACCCTAGAAGAAACAAAAGATATTGCAATAAAAAGGAGGTGCCTGCTTCAAGATGTCATAAAAACAGCTCATCTTAATTTTCAGGCATATTATATCTGGAAAGCAATTGCTCCGAAATTTTCATAATTTTCAGACTATGTTCCAAAAAGTGACTCGTCTGTCTCCCTGACATTATCCTGTCACCATAAAGCCAGTTTAGAAACCAGAATCAGTCACACAATTCATGGCAACATAATGGCATAATATCTGGATTATATCCCCCCCAATTCCACCTACTGGATTTAGAGAGCTTTCCATGAGGTCACCTAGAAAGTGAATAAAAAAGTATGTTCTTTTCTAAACAGCAAGACAATTTTGATTCTTCACATCTGCAAAATAATAATATAAGCTGAGTTGGGACAACAGTCCTAGGAACGGCATATTTAAGGGAGCTGAAAAATCAAAGGACATTCAAATTATCTACCATTAGCTGCTTTCACTCCTGCTTCAAAATTGGATGAACAGCAGTCTACCCCTTTCCTGCTAGTGATAACACAGTAGCAACCCAGATGTAGTGAAATTATTTTATAAATATGGGCCTATCAGTTCTGTTCATGGTTCTTGTTTTCATCTCAACATGGGTCCCATATGCAACTGAACACTTTCCTAACCAACATGTTAATGCAAGTGTGAATAAATGTAAAAAGCAGTGAAAGAGGTTAATTCATCTAGGAGCAAAAACTGACCTGATACACAAAAGCAGGCTGAAAGTCCTTTCACATCCACTTGCCTGGGTGCTGGGGTAGCCATCCTGAGGAGCACTTCAGATGTGCATCATTTCTCCTTCTGTCACCACTTCTGTATTGCTGACAGATCCAATCAGTATTTGCCCAAAGAGCAGACCATTTTTCAATTGCACACCAGAAAGTACACACAAATCATGCAGAACTGGAAAGAATGGGGGCACAATCTGTTTTATTTTGCAGAAATATTACTTCTACCTCAGTTTACCTCCTTGATGCTGAGCTGGCTAACCGCACAAACTGCAGCAGAGGGCAAAGACGATTTCTGAAGTATCCCTGTTGACCTGACCCGAGGCAGAAAATTTCTACCAAGCTCTAAATCTGGTGACTGATATCTCCTTTACATTAGCACAACTTATGGAAAGGTACACGGCAGAATTTTCTCTGCCTCCTCATAGCTTAACTTACTTAGCATCGTATCTTAAGCCACAATTGCAGAGCTTATCTACAGGTACCCCAACACCACCCTCTGCTTGAAGTGCAGGTGTGTAGGTCTTTCCAAAGGTTACATTTTTCTCCCTTTGTTCTGAATGTATCTGATCAAAGAAGCTATTTTAATTCTTTTTAATCAGATATTGGTCAAAAGCCTTTATGCTGGCATGCAGGAATTAGGAAGCTGAACCTCTGCGATCTGCCAACAATGGAACAGTTAGCTTTAAAATAACAAATCCAAATGACTGTGATGGCACAGAGCTCAGTGAGCAAGACAGACATGAATATTAATTCAGAAACAGGCAGCTCTCAGAGGTTCTGCTGAGCTTCATGCTCATGCAATCTTCAGTATCAGCAAGCTCTGCGCGTAGCGGAGTAATAGACCAACAGCTCCCATCATGTGAAGGCTGCAATGAATACAGAGTGGCAGGAGATAAAGCAGCTTGGTGTCCCAGGGCAGTGGAAAAAACCCTGCCCTCTGAAAAGGGTATGTGGCAGTGCACAAAACTGCAATCTGGGCAAAGCACTAAGAGAAACACAGGGTGCAACAGAGCTGCATTGTACCCCTTCCAAAAAAATCGGTGAACTTTGCAATACCTACAAATGGAAAAATACCAGCTCACACTCGACCACCTGCTCCTTGTGCCAGGGGCAGCAAATACTAACTTTATTCACAAATCTCCTGCAAACATATAGGTATTTGTGCTAGACCTAATGGGGCTTCAATTCATGTTGCAAAGAACACGTGGCTGGGCAGTGTGAGAGAAGGCAGAAAGCCTGTGTGGAGATAGATAGAATATGTGGAGGAAAACAGAATATTAAACACTGAAGTAAAACACAAACTTTTCCAATGATTTAGAAAGTGTTTTCGATCACTGGAATATAGAATCAATTTACATAATTTGTATTTCTTAAGGAAAATGTGCAAGAAAGAAACAATAATGATGAGCGGTAAAGACAGTTTAAAATTGTGAAGACAGTTTAAAATATTAACATTTAAAAGGACCACCTTGAAAATTCCACTTTTTGCATTATATACCAAAGGAGAGGGATTAGTACTAATTGAGAGTTGTATTACTTCAGTAATTCCAGGAATAAATTACATGGCCCTGGTTCAAAACTAAGAAACATGCTATACAGATTAGATACATTCTCAAAAAAGAGAATCTTAAACTCAGGCCTCTCATATCTACAGTATGGGGTCACGTCTACCTCTGCCAAACACCATGTTCAACCCTGTTGTCATTTTTATATATCATTTCTGTTTTGCCTTTGTTCTAACTGCACTTAATAAGTTTATTGAATGTATTACCAAAGGTAAACTGAATTTACTGAATCATTTTGACCTAGCCATTGGGCTCAGCAATGCTCATCCTGTCTTTCTCATGCCCCACCAGTGTTCACAGTAATATCATTGCTCTCCTTTTGGAAGTCACAGACAGAAATGACATCAGATAAAAATTAAATCCTACTTGGCAGATATACCAGACATTTTTCCACTAGATCTGCTGCTCATCTTTGATATTTCCACCTCCTCTGACAGGGGCTGATTTTCTCCTAATTAGCACCTGTGTATGGTCCTTCACAAATTATGCCAACTGGATTGAAAAACACTGTAATTTTAATCTGGTAATGTTTCCCATCCAGATTTTGCAAATAATTGATTTTGAAAGGTTTCAGAGAGGCATTGATTTCTTTTTTTATTTGGTATGCCTCAGAGATCTCACGTAAATAATACCCTGTTTTATTATGTGGAGATGCACATAGGTAATGCAAGTCAGTGGACAATCCCAGCCATACATATGGTAAAGGATATACATGGCTAAATAAACCACTGACATCATATTTCTTTTCAATCACAGTACATTAAATAGCATTTATAAGATTTTTTGTTGGGGTTTGGGTTATATAGCTGAGCTATACAAATCTGAACTTCCAAACTTGCATACTGCTCAAATGAACAAAATCTCTTATCGTGGAATAGGGCCATCTCTAGCTGGGATGCAGACAATGCTGCTATTTATCATATATTTGGTTAGAATTTGTATAATGAAAAAATTCCCACATTGGTATGAAGTGCCCATATGGAAAACAGTAAACTATGATTTGTAAATCAATAAAATATCCAAGCTGATAAAAAGGACTATGGAGGAATAGCGACTGTTGCATTGGTTGGTGGGAAGAGAGGAAAACACTTTAAAAAGAAAAACACAAAAATCTTACACCAGACTTCTATGAAAGCAACAGTACGTGATCAAATGAGAAGCCAACATCAGAAACAATAGTGAAATTTCTCATTAGTTTAATTTGTAGTAAGTCTAGATTCACATACACACATTTTAAAAAATGGCAGTTTGGCTTAGGTCTATTGGTAGATTAGGTCACTATATAATTCAAGAGGAAAAGAAGCTTATGATAATTAACATCACCCTATTCAGCAATTACCAACAGTTTGCAAAACCTAAGGAACTATTTCTACTTACACAATTTTACTTTATCTCAAGAAAATTGTATTTAAGTGATATGACCAAGGTCACACAAGGAATAGAGGTAGACTACAACCTCCCTGTTTTGCCTCCGTCTGAAGTTGAATGGGCAAGGTAAAACAGCAAATAGTCCATAATGAAGACTGACTTTGTGAGTGTGTGTGTAACTTCGTACTTGCAAAACATTAAACTGAAAGCAAAATACTATTACAATGCTTATACAGCCAAATTTTGCAATGCACTGCATTCTACCCTGTACTTTCCTCAATCTGATGGACATCTGTTTGTAAACAAGGACATTTTCCTAGCAATGAGACTGCATACGGAACTTATCAAATAAAAGAAGGGAAGGAATCAAAATCAAACACTGTTTCTTCTTAACACCTTTTCATGTAGGTCAAGAAATCATAACCAAAATTTACACCTGTCTCCTCTCTCTCTCTCTGGTAAAAAAATATAAATAAAATCCAACAAACCCTAAACTTACTCAAAACCAAAGCATAACATCTAGCCTTTCTGTACCAGAACAATGGGAGAAATAGAGCTGCTAAGTGAGGAAACAATATAGGTCAGCGGAAGAAGCTTCTGCCAAGGTAGCCACATACAAAAGGACAAATGACTTACAGAAACATCCTTCTGACGGTGTATTTTCCTTCGTGCCAGGAGCTCTCCCAGCAGAACAGAGGTGGACTCATTTTTCGTTCTCTGCATGGTTCACTGGGTACTTCATGCTGTTGGAAGATTTCTAATACCGATTGTCTCTCAATTATTTCTGGGATACACCAGCCTGCACTACAAATGGTGTTTCCCTTGCAAGAATCACACAAGATTTCATACGAAATCAGAAACTTGCTTCCAGCTGTAGTGAAGGAAAGAAAAGAAGGCTTTATGCTCTTTGGGTGTGGGACTTTGCAAAGGCACACACAACTACCAGAATACTCATTATCCAGAGATGAAAAGAAGCGCCACAGAAACACAGGTGCATTTCCACTACCTCACTGTGAAATCTGGCACGAGCCTCAGCAAAATTGAAACTGCCAGTGCCGACACCCACAAAAAAAATTCAGTATAAATCCTTCTACTAAACAGGTGTGAAGTTCTGCTAGTCCTGATACACTCCAAAAAATCCCTTTTTACCATAGAAACACACAGCAATAAATCGACATTAAACAATAAAAGCATCTTTTTAACCATTTTGAAGAAGTGTCATAATTTTGCTTGTACACTAGTTTGATGAGCAGAAGTGAGCTTCTCACTATACTCAAAGCGGCACCATTAACATAAAAATGTATGGCATCTATAAAAGTTAATAGGCATAACGCTAAAAGCTGCCAAGTATAAGAGCAGAATAAAAATGAAAGCTCTTGTCTTCAGAATCCCCATAACTGTGAAATCCATACCCATCACAGCACTGTGCCCTAGGTTTTTCTGCTCCAAATATAACACTGCCAGAATGTTATTTAAGCAGTACTGTGAGAGCTCATTACATTTTGAGAAACACAGCCACTCTTCAATAGACAAACTAACAAAAAAACCCACATATACAAAGTAGACATATTTCATAAAGCGATTTCAAGTCACACACCAAACTGGGAGTAAGTCTTCCTAGTCTATTTTAAGTACTACTGTTAGCTTGCTTAAATGAAGTCTAGCATCGTGCATTATTTGTATTCATGCTTCCAGACTGATGGCAATACCCAATAAAGAACAAATCCAGTAAGTCCATTAACGAAGGTTTTCTTATTACCATGCTAAAGGGTGGAATGGTTGATGTCTGCAGTCTGTCAGCTCCTCCAGCAAGATCTGATGCCTCAGAAGGAGGTATAAATTGCTCTCCAATTGACCTACTCATCTGTATGTAGACATAAATTATCTCATTGAAGTATATGGGAGATCAATAACAATAGAAATTGGATTTTATGCATGTTTATCTCATTCCGCAATTAAGCCTCAACTGTTCTACATGTCTGTAATAGTGCTTGATGCTGTCTCTGACAACAAATATAAAACATAAACTCAAGCCTAACTGTGTTTAATTAAGAAATCCCTACACTCCAAAATAGACGGTTGCTTAAATTAGACTTATAAAATCACCATGAAAACTTATCAGTGCAGATGCAAAGACTCATTGTTTCCACTTACAATGATTATGAGAGAAGAGAATGATCATCTTGACAACAAACCAGACAATGAGAATAAGCACACGCACATTAACATCACATCAAATAAGTTTGATGGGGTAGGCTGGCTGAGTAGAATATTATGATCTCCTGATAAAACACTTGTTGAATTCCCCAATAGGTGTTAGTGGAACAGGACATTAGTGGACCAAGCACGAAAGCTGGCCATTTGGTCAGGCAAAAAACGTTTCCTACTTCACATCTCTACTTCACAAACACATATTGTTACTAACCCAGAAATATAATTCTCCTGGAACCATTAAGAAATTCCCCTCAGACTATTTCACTGCAAGCAGAAAAGGAAGACACCAGTTTTTACATATCAGTAAAGTTCACACGATCTACTTCTCTCTGCATAGTTTGTTTGATCAAATACGATCTCAAATACAACCTAAACCTCATATGGTACCAAAAAAATTACCATTCAGGGATCAGTTTGTCTAACTCAATATCCATCCACCCTTGGATGAAAACAAAGACACTATTTTATAATATACAGCAATGCTTTACAGACTTCAGGAGGTATAATTCTTATTCTAGCTAACCACATATGGAGTTAGACAAGATGATCTCAACCAATTTGGCTTTTGCTCTTTAATTCCAGAGAGAGTGATAGGTAGACAGAAAAGGTGGACAGAAAGAGTTAACTGAGTCAACAAACACGGAAAGTCCAGATCAGGCAAGAAAAAACAGAGTCTGGAGGAAAAAGACATAGATCAAGACCGCAGCTCATAGGGACTTGGCACTGAAAACTCTGCTCAACAACCACAAAGAGAAGCTTGGAAAGCAAGCACAGGAAGCCATGTACAGCAGATACAGGTGTTGCCCAGCATTTCTCCTGTGTGCACATTTGCTACTGAGATGCTTACAGAGCTGAGGTATCTATCTTTACGACGCTTTGGAAGGAGTTCTTGATTTAGCACCACGTTGGCTTGATGGCATGAAAAAATTACCTCCTTCCCAGTAACGCCAATGTCAGCAGCATGGCATGTGACTATGTCAGGACATTCAACATTTTTTCCTTAGTTGAGGGAAGAAAGACATTACTTGTAGATTTTGAAAGTGGAAATACAATAAATATTCTTAACAGTTTCTCATCAGTCACCACTTTATACCTCCTCTTCCTTCCATTGCTGGAATCAAGACATTTGTTTGCCAGTACCTCTTTCCCCATTTCTTCCACTTGTCTGCAAAAATGTGTACGTCATAGCTCTTTTCTCCCCTTCTCTCTCCCTGTAGGGCAATATTAGGGACCTTTTCCGTTTCCAGCAGCTCTTTTTATCCTCCAATGCTTGCCCTGTGCTGCCAGGTATATGTGTACCAAGTTGAATGTAAAGTCTTCCTACGAACACATAGAGCAATGAATGAAGTGATGAGATGAAAGGAAACAGCAGCTCCTTAAGCGTAGGAGTATCATGAGGCGAGAAGGTGTCGTAAAATATGTTCTTCTAGTCTAAAACTGTTGCACTGGAAGAGTGAGATAACAGAAACTTGCCTGCAGTTACATTTAATGATATCCTGAATGTCAGTCATTCACAGAAAGTTGTTATAAATCTCAAGCTTTGGGTTCGGTTCTTTCCCAGGGGTGTGGGGCTTATTCAGTATGTGGATCTACAGTGAAAGCACAGGCAGAACTATTCCTCGGATGAGAAGTTCTCATCTCGCACCCTACAATTCCTTATGCAACTTAATAAATTCCTCTTACTCTATGTTGAACTCGCACAAATTAGTTTCAAAGGTACCTAGGCGAGTAACAGTGTTGGGCACTTCCGCAGCTTTCCAGGTATGAAACCCCAGCCTGCTGAATCACACTTATGATCTGCAAGCATCAGTGGGGCAAAACGTACCACCATGGGAAGAAAAGACTATGAACAGTCGATCTGCCTCCTCTTGGAACCAACCCACTGTCACATGCTCTGCATCAAAGCCAACAAGTCACATGCCAGTTTCTCACCTCCTTATCCCACCATGCTTTCTTATTTGCTGATTTGGCCTGTTAACATAGTCAAAGTAAAAATCTTAGCTGGAAAAATGGTTTAAAGCACTACTGATGTATGACAGACAGTTAAGGAACATCTTAATATATGTACCAAGCATTACAAAAGACTGCTAAGCCTCTTGTTTGCTTCAATCTCACACTTTATTTATATACATCGTGGTATATAAATACATGCTCATATCTTTAACAAAAGCACTGAAATAAAATATGCAACAAAAAAGACAAGAAATTATTTGGTGTCCAAATTATTTGGACAGTTTCAAGGACAATTCTCAGTAACCACTCTTTACATGGCTCTGTCTACATGTTATAGTCTTTTAATAATACATAATGTTAAACCTTCTTGCTTTAAGAGCTTGAAGCCTTACAAACGTTCTACAAAACTGTATTTGCACCTAGACAATTTATCAGAGAGCTCTTTGGTTATAACTGAGCAGAGTAATCTCAGGGGAAAAACCTATATCACGAATCAAGGAGCCTGGCTGCCTTTTGCCAAAATACCATGTAGGACTCTGCTGCTTGTTTTAATGACCGTGACATTCACTAATGCCATTTTTTAAAGCAATGCTTCAGACCCATAATTATTCTTTCACTATCATGGAATACCAGGTTGGAAGGGACCTCAAGGATCATCTGGTCCAACCTTTCTTGGCAAAAGCACAGTCTAGACAAGATGGCCCAGCACCTTGTCCAACTGAATATTAAAAGTGGCCAGTGATGGGGAATCCACCCCTTCCCTGGGGAGATTATTCCAATGGCTGATTGTTCTCACTGCAGAAAATTTTCTGCTTGTGCCCAATCGGAATCTCCCGAGGAGAAACTTGTACCCACATGATCCTTCATCTTTTCCATGTGACTCCTTGTAAAAAGGGAGTTTCAATTTTCTTTATAGCCACCCTTTAAATCCTGGAACGTGGTGTCATCACCAAACCTCATCAGGGTACACTTGATTCCATCATCCAGATCACTTACGAAGATATTAAACAGCGTTGGGCCCAGCATCGGTCCCCAGGGGACCCCACTTGTGACAGGTTGCCAGTTTGAAAAGGAGCTGTTCCCCACCCTCTGGGTGCGGCCTGCCAGCCAGTTCCTCACCCACCGCACAGACCGCTTGTCTAGACCGTAACGCACCAGTTTCTCTTGGAGGAGGCTGTGAGGAACCATGTCGAAACCCTTGGAGAAATCCAGGCAGACAATTCCCACCGCCTGCCCCTCATCAATCGAGCAGATTACTTTATCATAGAAGACGATCAGGTTTGTCAAATACGATTTGCTTTGGTGAATCTGTGGCTTGGTTTTCCCAATCCTGCGCTTCATTTGACTTGTGATATGCCCCAGGAGGATTTGTTCCATATAAATACACAAACCCCTTTGCACAGCATTTAACCATCTTTGCATGGTGCCCTTCAGCCCTCTTGTTGTACAGTTAAATTAAAAATAAAAGGCACATTTAAAGCAGCACTGTGTCTGTCAACCCTGGAGTCAAATTCCCACAATCATTTCTCTGGGGATTATGTGCTCAGTTAGCCAGTGGATGCTCTTTCCAGGGCTCCCAGTGCTATGCAGGAGTTGGCTGAAGGAAGTTATCACTTGTGTTGTGGAGTTACTTGGTAAAGTGTCCTGCTTTTCCTTCACAACCCTACACTGCAGCATACACAAATAAATTACACACTCTCTGACTGCTCTTCATCTGAAAGCACTAGTTCATCACATAAAAAAATTACAAGTGTCAAATAGTGTAAGTGTAACGAAAATAAATTTGCTCTCCCTTGATTTTCTCTTCATGTTTTTGCATAAGTTATTGCACTGTATATGCTGTAATAATACAATTTCCAATGGGCCTTGGTAACTTGTTAGTAGAGAAAAATATATTATACTGCGCGGTAACGTCTTGCAAAGACAAATATTCTTGGGGGAAAGAAAAGGAAAGAGTGATGGGTAGAAGAAATAACTGAATAGGCAATAAAAATTATGTAACTTTCAAGAGAGACCAGTGACTTAGGAAAACAGCCACAACCAAAGACAACTTTGACTGGAGTTTATTATTAATGTACCTGTAATAATAATTTTAACAATTGCTAGTAGGTGGGATGACACAACAGTACTAATACAATTCCCAATCAATTTTTTCTTTTCCCTCTTCTCCCTCTCTACATAAAAAAAATGATGCTGCAAGACCTGCATTTTATTAGTAGAAAGAATAATTGAAAGAATTTAAAAGCCTGGCAGACAAATTTCTTTGAAGTTTTCTGCTCTAAAGCCAAATACTCGTATCGACTCCGACTCACTACAATGGATAGATGGGTGAACAGGGAGGCCTCTGAGTGCCTTCTTGGCATTTTGCCACTAACTGAACGTCAGCTGGTAATTAATAACCTTTATCTAAACAATAATTCATACAGGATTAAACTGCCTTACAAACGCTATAGCTTGATGTTGCTGAAATTATCGTGACCTAATTTTAAATTGGTGTTTTTAATGAAATCATCCCCTGACCCATTCTACGTGCGTATTTTGGCTTACAAGGGGGTGGTAGGAGGTGCAACAATATTTGATCTGGTGACTCAGAACACACCCACCTTTTTTTCTGGTGATTCTTATATAAAATACATTACAGAGTTAAGCAGCTTAAAAATCTGCTATATAGGTAATAATGAGTATATTCATAATTCTGGCTTCCCAATGGCAAAAAAAAACAGTAGGACAAAAATAATAAAGAAGATATATCACTGTAGGAATGGGCAGCAAAGGAATTTTGGGAAAACTCTCACACTTCAGGTTAAATTTTTTTTTTTTTTAGACACTTTGGCTATTTTCATATCCATGTTGTAACTATCAACTTCCCACCTAAAAAATCTTGCATTTCAGGGACGCATCAAAAGAATTGAAGTTTTAGAGAAAAGAAACAAAACCAAACAGTATAAGATATGTATTATGCACTAGTCTAGAACTATAAATTCGAATGAAGATGTAGAAGCAGGCTTGGAAGAGGAAAGCATATACAGTGCCTTTGTGTATATGTTGTTCAGTACTAGGACACCAGCTTTGCTGATGTACATCTTTTTAAGCAAACGGAGGCTTACATCTACCACCAATGTTATAAGTAGTACAAAAAAGCAAGCACTAAGCCATATTGAAGAAACACTGTAAAAACAGTACCTAATTCCTTTTTTAAGTGATCTCTATTTTGGTAATCACAGCTTGATAAAACGTGAGCAGTACAATTACACACTATAGATAAATAACCTCTTTGGACAAACTTTAATTACTTTGATTAAAGAGATTTTTCTATCGAGTTTGCACTTCAGAACATTTATTAGATGAATGAAAATATTACCACCTCAGCATCTAATTTGGAGAATGCAGATCCTTTTGCTGATAGAATTGTGTTCATCTCTAAGTCAGGAACAATGTAGCAAAAGGCATATACTAGCCATCAGAAGTCCCAGGGTGTATTTGTCTCATCTTATTTGTGGCGTCTTTCATAACACACAACCCACACAGTTAAAAAGTGCTGTCTTAGAAGCCCAGGTCCTGCAGGCAGACACTGGATTAGGAGACATAAATTTCATTATCACAAACTTTATATACTCCCTTTTAATATGGTCCATTTTTTGTTCCTGCATTTCTCAGGAACACACGCAATAACTTCAAAATGATAACCTCAACCATTTCTAGTGACAGAAAAATTAAAGGAAGCATTCTGCAGTGTTTAGCATGCCTGGGTAGCCTCTATTCATCCCTTTAGATTTTGTTTCTCCTCCTGAAAACCTTTGAAATGAAACGAACGGGCAACACTGAGATAGCTGCACAGCTGTAATTCCCTGCAACTTTGTGGTGGAGGGTGAGAGTTTAATACAGGTAAGCTTTTGACGGGTACGCATGCCAAAGGCTCTGCAACATTTCCCAGTGAAGACACTTATGAGAATCTTAGGATTGCCCTACAACCAACTAAATTACCATGTTCAGCGCTGCTGAAGTTGTTATCCTTCACTTTCAAAAATATTAAAAATGCAAATGAAATATACATTATATTAACTGAATAAAACATGAAGCTTTCTTGCCCTCTTACAATAATGCAGAGCAAGGAGCAAAAAGCGAATCAAGCAATAAACTTGAGCTTGTCTACCCTGTATTCAGAGTTTTAGTTGGAATAAACAGATTTAATTTGTTTGTACAGCTATTGAAAACAACCAGAATGTGATGCCACAGGAAGTGGGAGAAGGGAATGAAACAGATTCATGATGGTCAGGGATGTCAAATTCTTGCTGCTCAGGTATGGTGCCTTTCAAGTGATAGTAATTATCATCCTGTGAAACATCTCCTCCACCCCATCCCTGGATTTCTCAGACTCCGACAATATGCATTATGCTAAATGGCACTCTTGGGAGCCTCCAAAACTTGTGAATGGCAACTCGTATTAGCTCAGTCTAAAGAACATTTCTCTTTTCTACATGGACATCTGCATTGCATTGTCATAGCCTTGCTTTTTCTGATGGATCTCCATCACACAATGCGGACAGCCCTTAAGAACAGCCCAAAATACTGATGCTGGGCTGCTGGCCGCTGCAAAGAGAGACAGTGGCGAAAAATAGCACTACCATTCATAAGAGGATGCATTTTCAGTATCTGTTTACAACATTTTCTGGAAACTAACTCATTAATCAAGGAGAAATATTTTCAAACCAATAAAGCTAAATGTCTGTAATCCAAGAATCTAAAAGTTACCTGAGGAAATAATTGCTAATATGCTGGTACTAAATTCTAAAATAAAACTTAAAATACTGAAGGTTTGCTGCAAAACTAAAAATGCTACTATTACAATACTGAAGGAGGGCTACTCGGTATATATAGGCCTCTCACCGTGGTATCAACCATCACAAACAGAACAATGAAAAATTACAGAGATTATAAAGAATTAGAGGAAAAGTTATAATTAGTACTAATCAGTCTGATAACTGTATAAGGCTGAGATACGGTGCAGGTACACTTATGGGAAAATACACATTTTATAATACATTTTAGAAATTTCCAAAATTCAGTTTTGTAGAAACTGCTATTTACCTGAGAGGCAAAACTGCATGAAATGACAACTGTCCCTAGAGCAGCTCCTAATAGGATCACAAGACAGTTTGTCTGCAGTGAAATCTTTTATAAGTTACATATTCTGCAGAAAACTAAATGCTATCCAAAACCTCATGTTGTGTAAGGACAGCACCAAATAAAACATTAAAAAAAAAAAAAAAAGATAAGAACACTCTACCTCCAGGAGCACTAAGAAGTTTTCTTCTGCTCCCTCCAGACCCTCCTCTTCCATTTTCTTCAAACCAGGTAAATTGTTTACACACATGAGAATATTAGGCAGTAAGAAAACTAAAGCAAAATGTTCTAAAGAGTAAGGGTTTTTTTTGTTTGGTCCCCCCCAGTATACATTATGAGGAATCTTTGTCTCAGATAGTCTGAAATCTGAATACCTTAAATTCTACCTGCATGGAAGTTTGTTCCAAAATAGCTATTCTTAAGTAAATATCTTCATGGACACTCATAACCAATAGCGTCTGCAGACCACAAGAGACCACAAAAAGATGCAGTCAGAATTAGTTATTCCCCTTTTAATTCATATCCTAGCTTAACACAAATAAATTTCTCTGGGTATGAAGTAACCTTCATCCTGTTTTGGCCCACTGTAGATTTCTTGTTACTAGTCCATATGACCCCAGCCCTGCAGATCTGTAATGAGGAGGTCTGCCATAGGGAACCCAGCCAAGGAGCATGTGCCCCTTCCAAATTTAGTGAAGTCCAGAGCACAGTATACGGAAGGACAAACCTCGATTCAACTGTTTCAAGAGGCAACCTGGAAACAGCAAAGGTAGGCCTGGTAAAACAGAACATTTAAATTTACACTTATATAATTATGCTCTATATAATTCTCTAGCAAAAGTCAAGATATGAAACTTTATTATTAAATTTAACTTACATGAATCTGGAGATAAAGAAACAATTTAAGAAACAATCAGACTGCAGATTTTGAGCGAGCTCTAGGAGAGCTGACAGACAAGCTACCAAAAGCAGGTAAACATTTCAAAGTTCACTTTCATCCAAGTGTAACACACAACCTGGGAATCATATTTTACTTTTCCAAAAGTCTGATATTTCCAAAACTGCAATCTATTGTACCTAGATATATATTCCAGCTGCCAGATGTAATGACTCCACATGACAGATACTTCTGCCAAGTAATTTTTATGCCAGGTAAAGCTTTAGGAAATGTCTATTTCAAATGCTCAAGTTGCTGCTACAATAAGTTTAATGGAAAAGATTACTGATGTATTTTAAGATGACATCATGTATGTTCTTGTAGCCTTGGTAAGTATAAGAATTTTATCACAAGCTAATATCCTGTACAGATCCACACATATCTCTACCCCAAATTATCCTTTTGTTTTTGTTTTGTTTTGTTTTCCTAATTGCAGTACTTTCTTCTCTATTAACACATTGCTAGGTATAAACAGCGAGAATTTATCCAGATGACTGATTTGAAGAAATATCCTCAGATTCCTTATATTAGCTGAAAAATGTAAACCCACTTGCTTCTTGCAGTGTCACTGTTCAGGCTTTCTGCAGAGTCCAGCAGAGGTTATAGCCATGGGTTTCTACTCAATTCCTATTTTGAAAGTGAGAACTTGAGAATTAGGCTTAAACTCTTCATACCTGTTTCTGTGATCTATGTACCAATTAAAAAGATATATCCTTCCCCATGGGAGATGGCTTTTCAAGTCTGAATAGTAGTATTTGTGTAAACACACTTATCTATTGAAATTGAAATGGCCAGCCTAATTCACCTCAAGAAACAGAGCAATTTAAAAAGCTGAAGAAAGTGATCATTTCCTAGATAAGAGAACCTTCATTCACTCTGTAATCCTGCAGATGAGTAGCAAGTAGAGATTTTCCTGTAATGCAGAGATCTCACCAAAAACTGCATTCAAAATCTCTTGCTTCCAGCTGGAATGTTTGTTTCTCAAAAATATACTTATATAAGTAATAGGAGTCTTGCAATGAATCCACTGCTTCCCAAGTAGCTCAAAATCACCTTGGAGGTTGCAGGGAAAGAAGCCTTCAAGTCAGTTTTATTGTGCTACAGTCAACAAACACCTACATTTTTGTTTACTTCACTTCTGCATCTTCTAAAAAGTATTAAAAAAGCCACCATGAACTTTTTGCATTTGCCCTTTGGATAGTTTATCAAAATCTCTATCATTACTACAACTGCACTCTAACATGCATGATATTAAGCATGTTGGGAAAGGCACTAACAAATCTTTAAATGCTACTTTCACATTTTTCGCTTTGTACCATCCCTCACTATTTTCTTACACATCAGTGGCAGAGTTCAGCTTGTCAATTTGTGAGAAAGAAATCTTCTCTGGAAAAATATGACAGCAGTCTGTCTCATTTGCTACATTGTTTCTGTTACTTTTTGACAGACCTTTCATAAATTTCCTATATTTCAGCTACTTCTACTAAGATCGAACACCCCTTTGCATTGTGAAGAATGAGTTGAACTCTGAAATAAATTCTATGGAAGAGTGGCACCCACCAAGATCTCATGCAGCGAGAAAACTTTGCAAAACAGA
The DNA here is from genome assembly GCA_013398915.1 of Dromas ardeola. Classification (NCBI taxonomy): domain Eukaryota; kingdom Metazoa; phylum Chordata; class Aves; order Charadriiformes; family Dromadidae; genus Dromas; species Dromas ardeola. Next base: position 61,245 of record VYZM01013960.1, read on the forward strand.
AAATACTACTGTAAGGTGATAGCTTCTGTTGATTCCCTTTTGTTTCTATTATTTTCAGCCTTAACTTCTAATAAAATCACTACAACAGACACATTGTTAAGTCCATGGATTTTTACATTCAATATTTTATTTTTATGTAATATTTTATCAGAAAGATTTGTTGAACATGGTGCTTTCAATCATGAATAACCATGATGATTTTCAGAGGTAATTTAGAGTCTGGAAATTTGATTCTTTCATAATGTCAGCTAAAGCTGAGTATTTTTGTTCTAGATTCTTGTATATTCATGTCATAAAAATTGGGCAGGTAAAAACAAGCACTGTCAGAAATAACCAGTGACCAGCCAGAAATAACCAACAAGAACAGATTGGGCAAGCAGAGAGGAGTGGATATGTCATGGTCATCCATTAGAGAAAAGCTCAAGCAGTTCCCTAGAGTTTGTTTGTGGAGGATAATAATATAGTTTAACAATACAAGAAGCATTCACATGAAGAAAAACTACTCAAAATTCTGCTTTTCATTATCAAATCAAATGTGAAATCACTTATCCACAGACAGTTTTGAACTCTTTTTTTTTAACATTGTAAAACAAATTACTACTTCAGTTTCAGATAAGAAAACAGCATCTGCTGATTCATAGCAGCTTCTAACTTTCCCATAAAGTTAGATAGCAGATGAAATGAATGTCTGAAGAGCAGAAAATTACACAAAGATAGAGGAGAAATGTATGTGAACCGGCGAATCTATTACATGTATCAACCTAGTTTAGGGACTTGACACAGAAGTCAGAGTTAGAAATTACCCAAGATACAATCTTGGCATGGTCATATACATTTAACAGGTACATTTCTTTTTAAAAAGCGATCGGAGCTTTGGAACTAGTTCTGCTCAAATTCCAAGGAGGAGTCTTAGGATTACAGCACTTGCTAAAAACAAGTATCTCAACATATGGCCTTTCTTGCTAAGCTTATTGAAAGAAGAAGGAACAGAGACTAGCCATACCCAGCCCACCTGTTACATCCACAACTGCTTTCTATATGTGGAAACCAATTCTTTAAGAATTTTCATGCTACGTAACACATCGCAACCTGTCAAATTATTTTTGATGGCATTTTGTCTGTGAAGGATCAGAACCTACCTCAAGTAAGCCTTACTGACCTAAAGGCTCAGCTAGTAGAGGGTTTAAGTAGCACTTTACAGGAACTATGATTGTTTATCCTCCCTTCTGACACAAAAACCGCCTTCACAATAAATTTTAATAATACATTTTCAGGCATGAATTGATAAGGGGTCAAGGGATCCTATGCAGAGAGCAAGAAACAGAACAGTGTTACAGAAATTCTTTGTGCTATATTGCAATATAAACAACAAAATGTTGATTTCCTCCAAGGCTCTCCAAAAAAGAAGTTGACAAATATTGAAAAAGAAGTATGTTTTATGCTTGTAAAATTGTGAATTGAGTGTGACTCATAGGGCCAAGCAATAACTTTGCACAAGGCTTCCCTGGATGCCAACCTTCCTTAAAAGGTTAATCCTCCAAGTTATGAAAGTCAATGAAAAAATTGTTCCAACTACAGAATACCTGTGAACTATCAATATAATGTTGTTATATTGAATATTGAAAGATACAATTTGCCCATTAGGAAAGAAGTTGCTGTTGCTAGCAAAAACTACAAAGAAAAGTCTAGCTTCCTGGAAATACAGCAAAAATACTTTTCTGAATAGTTACAAATTTTTTTCAAGATAAAGATAAGGTAGAATGGTACATATTTTAATGCCATAGGTGAACTAACACAGCAAAGAAAATTACTTAAAAACGTTTTTCTTAAGCTAGTGTTTTCAGAGGTTTGTTTTACACTCAGTTACTCATTTTAAATCAAGGTCACTGTGTTTGTCTAACGCAGCCAAGTTAGGCAAGGTGCTGCCTGCTTTTATGCTGCGCAGGTATCTCTGGATTCTCTCCCCTTCTCATCAGAGGAAGCAATTTCTACCCCATGATGTGTGGAACTCAATGAGCTAAGCACACAGAGTATGATTTTGGCTCAGCATTTGATCAATCAGTGCCAAATTAAGATGAAACTAAAAATATATAAGAAAGATAGAAACTAATGGAAAGGCAAGAAAACCAAGTCAAAGATGTCATCTGTCTTCATCTACACCCATTTACTCCCTTTTCCTTTCTTCTATCAGAGAATTAAGATTAGCAAAGACTTCAGGAAGAAACTCAAATTTCTTCTGTTTCAAGTAGAACTACTGAGCCCTTTTACAAGTGTCTTGACACATTCATCTTTTTGCATCACCTCGCACTTCAGATTGCATCCATTAGAGAGCACATTAGCTGTTATATCTAGGCAATTTTTTTATTTACACTTCTTCTGGTAGTCTGAATGGATTTCATCTTCTCCAAACATTCCTCTTCCCTGTTCAGGGGACAAAGTTTTGGCACCCCTTTTCACTGAAACAGCATCTCAGAAATGCAAAAGTCTCTTCTCTTAGGGAAGCTGGCTATTTCTGTATTTGACCAAGTAACCATGGTTTGCTTTCGGCTTCTGGTGCCCGACATTACAGCAAAGCTGGTACAAAATTTGGCTGCACCTGGAAGGAAGGATCATGCACCCCTCCCCTGCCCTTTGCAAAGGGCTGGCTATCACAAGGCTTGCCACTGAGCCACAACTTGGTACTAGAGAGACATAAGATAACATTTTTTAAAAAGAAAGTAGCTTCTTGCCAGCTTCCTTTCCTGCACCAGGTCACAAAGGGATGCGATGAACATAAATTGTTTACCTGTAACATGAAACTGCAATTTCTGAGTACAGCTCTCTGGTACTTTGTGATGACCGAGCCCAGTACATCATAACCCTCTTGTCATAAACATAGTGTTAGAAGCAAAACCTCTGTATGCTTTTACTTATTTAGCTGTGTTTTGTGGCCTGGCACTCTGGAAGTTTCGTTGTGATTTCAAACTTTTTTCCAGATATCACAGGGCACAGCCATGACCTGCAGCCACATTTTCTGCTTCCAGCAACAGCAGAGGAGCTACAGCCACCTGGCATAGTCATCTGGGCAACCAGAGGTGCAGGATGCAAAAACACTGCTAAGATCTACAAGTTTCTGAAGAAAATATGCCCTTAAAGGAAACAAAATAATGAATACCAGCTGCCAAAGAAAATTAAGTCACCGATTTGGGATTGCTTAAGTATATCCCTGCTCAGGAAAGCCTTTAAGCAGGTGCTTAATTTCCACATGAAGTTAAGTCCCATGTTTTAGTGCTTTATACCCTTACATAACTCCCAAACCCAAACTCCCTCTTGCGTGTCAATAACACATAAGAGGCTCTGCAAGGCTCCAGTGTCTATTCCAAGCTGTGTAAATGGTGCTCAGGGATGTTTTCTGATTACCACCAACACTACCTGTTGCATTTCTCCCTGTGAGTGCTCCACTTAATGGCTGCATCCTTCAGAGGCGCTTGGCTCACCTCAGTACTCTTTCAGACTGCACACTGAAGAATTGCATAAGCTTGGATTTTAAGGAGGAAAAAAAAAAAAAAGGTTCAGAAAGGCCAGTAATCACAGAAGCAAAAGGCACACGAACAGTCAAATAGAATGAGCATTAAAATCCCACAGCAGACATCCTTTCAAAAAGATAACATGAAAGGTTATAGTTTTCTGATATGATTAGTGTTTTAATAAAACACTGCCTAGTTTCAAAATCTGTCCTTCTAACTGCGGTCTTTTGCTCAGATAATTTTTCATAAATTGATATTTAGTCAAAATTACTTGGTAGTATACAATATAAAGGGTCTAAGTAACAGGGAACCAGGCTAAACCAGGCTAATTTCCACATCTAAGAGAATGACCTTCATAATTCACTTCAGGCTTCACCTCCAGAGTGTCATGGCTCATTTCCTCATTATCAGAATTAGATTTTAAAACACTACTGTCCTCCATAAAGTACACTTTGTATCTGATTATATACAGAGAGAGGAGTATATTTAAAATTATTTGCATCACATAAATACCCAACTGCCTCAAATACAGATCAGTGCACTTACTAAGAATACAGCCTGTGCCCAAAAAGCTAACAGATTACAACAGCAGAAAAAGCTTGTAAATGAAACAAAAGATATTGGAGAAGGGAAGGAAAAAGAGCAAGGAAGGCTCAAAGGGGAGAATTAAATCCATTAAGCAATTAATTAAAATAAATTAATTACACTGATTTTTAGACAAACACAGATATAGATGCATAGAGCAAATACTGATCTGTACACAGTCAAATACATATTTGTACCTAAGCTATCAGGTGAAAAAAACACTTGGTGACTTTTGCTTAATTCAGAGAATTTAGTCAGGAAAAGCAAAAGCAAAATCCCAAATTAACCTTTTTTTATGAAGACTCTGTATAGCATAAAACCATTGAATGCAAGACTTTGTTGCTTGGTAGTTGCCACAACCTGCTGCAAGCTTGCAGGCTGGGAGGCCTGTCTGGGAATATACATTTCTGGTTGGACAGTGATGATTGACTGCTGTAGTGATTTTGGTGGACACTGCTTCACAAAAAGACGGGGAGGATATCTGGGTAGGGTCTCCATTACTTATTTAAGGAGATTGCTTTGGGGGACTGATAGCCTAGGGTGACAGCTAAATAATTGGCATCTAGGAATGAAGCATCTCTCATTTGCTTTGTCTCTATACTTCTGTTTGTTAAAATACCCCAAAAGCCTTCAGGCACAGTGGCTTTAAACATTTAACTGTACTACCGATATTATTTAATCACATCACAATTTGTATAGCTCTCTTAAAAGTAAACCACTAGCAGTGTGTCAGAGTACATTAACACAGCAAACTGAAGCACTGTGTTTAATGTATGAAAACGCATCTTGGGCACTTGTGAACTGCAAGTGGAAATATGCATATTGCAAAATCAGAAATTATTCTTCTGAATTGAATCAGAAATGATTCAATCTGGACTTGAAGTGTAAGTACTGCAGAATATCAGCCCATCTAGCTACTCCTATAGTAATGTAATAAAATTCATTCTGCATTCCTCAATCAAAGGGCATCACACTTGTCCAGTTATTTAATTCAGTTATTTGAGTCACCTTTTTAAAAGAGGTAAAGAGGTTAATAGCCTGCCTCACAGTCACATGCTTTTTAAGCAAAAGCCTGGAAAGGAAATTCTTTCAAGCCTATTAAAATTCCTGTCTGTCATTTGAAAGTGGAAGCTCTGATAGAAATGTCAAAATCTGCCATAAAATTTAATGTTGAGCCAAACTTCAGCAACTGGCATCCGTGTTAGGAAAATCACTCTTGATGTTTTAAAGTCATGAGAAAGCAGAATGAGAAAAAAAGACTGTAGAAAGGTAATGGGGTAGGTAATGCAAACTCTGAAACATCAGTCCTTGGTTTGATGTGTGGTCTTACGTAAATACCTTCAGCTATATAGCTGCACCGGATGCGGCACAGTGGGATGCTACTGGGTTTCCTGGTCACCTGCAGAAAAGCGGTTTCCATAGAAACCCTAATATTCTTTCCTTAAACCACAACAAAGACAAGCAGTAGTCATAAAGCGTATGTTCCGTGAGTTTTAGGTACTCTGTGGGACAACGTGGATAACAGTGACTAAAAGGAGGCAAGAACTTGTCCTAGCCTGCACTGCAGAAAGCCTCTTCTTTCCTCCTTTGGCTCAGCAATTTGGAAAGCATACCTCAGAAAAGGCTCTTCAACCGCACTAATACCTGTAGCTTAAATTTTTTAGATTTGCCATCAGCGAACACTAAGGACTGCTGGGGTTTGTACCTCTTTTCCTCAAACCATGTTTCTCACATTGCTTAAACTATGCCAGAGAAATCCATTCTTGATGGACTGCTTTTTTTAATTTTGCTTTAATTTATTTGGATTTGGGGGGATTTTTTGGAGCTGAAGATAAAGAATGTTTTTTTATCTTTAAGTATCTGAAAGTCTAGTGTAGCTTACAGCTGCCATAATTTGCTTTCAAACTGGAAACAAAGATAATGGTAGTTGTCTTGCAATTGGAGAAAATATTACTGTAGAAAGAATTAGGAACTAGAAAACATTGGAGCCCAAAATTCAAAGACTTGAGAGTGGTGGAAGTCTTGCAATTACTGTAACTGCTGAAACAGTACGAGGCCTTACTCAAAATAAATCTGACCCCCTTCTACAGTTTACAGTGTGCCCTGGGTAGATTAATTCCAGGCAAAAGAAGGTCACAATAGCTTTGAAATTGTTGCTGAAAATGTGTTACATTTGCATCCCGCACCTCCTAAACTAAGCTTCCATTACATGTCCCTTTTCTAGTTTAGTCTTCCTTTCTCCCTGATCTTCTCCCATGCAACCCCTGCCTTCCCAACTGTCACGATGTTATCACCAGTGTTGTAAAATCTTTTTTCTTAAGCTGCCAACACTTGGACTCCCGTGGCGCATTTATGCAAATTGGAGATCTGATTGATTTTGTGGGGTTAGCAGGACTAAAATGAGAACAAAGCCTGTGTAAGAGTACCCGGCTTCTTACCCAGCACTTGGGGAACAGGGCACAGTGCCACTGCTGCTGGTACATTACATGGATGCACAGAGGACAGGTAATTCAGAAGATTTTTTGACATATTTTCTGAAGGACTGATGATGCAAGCAATTTGCAATTGCAAATATATCCATCAGTTTCTGGTTTTACAACAGAGCTTTATATCACTATTGAAATGCTTCTCCTCCCTTAACTTTTTATAGTTCAAAACCCAGCTCAAAATTATTTTTTTCCTCCTCAGTATTAGTAATATCATTTCACATCAAAATCCATTTTATTGGGAAATAAGAAAGCAAACCTGGAATGAAATGGAAGGGCAGTGAAGAAGTGCAACCCTGTAAAGGTTTAATCTCAAGCCAAACATGTACTGGTTAATAAACAGCTCAAGGAAGGCTGAAAAATTTAAGGAATAAGTGACACAAAGTGAAAGAAAGTTTAGCAGTCCATGAAATCTGTGGATTTAAACAGCTTTCTACAGCAACCAAAGAAACAGGAAAGGACAATCTTATTACATTCATCTAGTCCCAAAGGCCAAAGCAGATGTATCCAACAAGCTGTAATTTCTGACCATAAAACTTTGCTTGAATAAAATCCTGCATGTGACCTTCATACGTATCGCTGCCCTACAAACCTCGGTTACTCTACAGCTGAATCCCATTTAGTTATGACTCACTGCCTTATTTACTTCACTGATCACAATAAGCTTTCAAAAGCCATTACGAAGGCTTGAGTTGGTGTCTGTAAGCATACTCTGGTGACTAACCTGAATGACAAAAAGGTTGGTTTAAAAAAAATGAAAATAAACCCCACATATATATGATTGCAAGAGGAAAGCTTGTCAAACAAAGGAGATTTCAAACAGCATCAGTCAAATCTGTTTGTCATGCGTTATAGGTAGCCTATAGAAGAAAACATTGGATTACTATAGAGATATTATTTAAGATAGGTAAGACATGATATTGTCAAAAAAGGAGGTAGGAGAAAAGCGCAGGATAAAAAACTGTTAGCACCAAATAAAACCAAAATGTTTTCCATGAGGTTTAAAATATTGCCAATGGATCCCCAAGGACCCTGCACACCTTTGGACATGGGTCCTGCCGAGCTCTGACAGCCCTCCAGATGCTGTGGATGCCTCAAGCCCTGCAAACACCTGCAGAGGTTGCTCCATAACTTAGCGTGCAAGTGGAAATGGCAACAGGGGGGCTGTAGAAACTCTGCTGCCTAAGGAAGCAGATCAGCACGAGTCAAAGTGTAACCACTGGTTCAAGTTACCAAAGGCCCTGCTCCTTCCACTTGCCTTGGGATAGGAATTATGTCGGGCAATATTACCTGCATCAATGGAAAGCACCTTCCCCCAAACGTAAGTAAATCAGTATTGCAAGAATACGACTTCGTGGAAAATGTTTAGAAGACAAGGATGGTTTAGAGAATCATTAGCGGTGGATTGAAACAGGTGTTTAGTATTGTCTACCAAGGTAACTCAGCAGAGAATCCCACAAAAACGCACAGGCTATTGCATATTTCACATTAGCCATTCAGCAACAATATGATCATATTATTAATGATAAATTACGGATTGGAGGAAATAACAGGCTTTTAACCATAAAATTTAGACTTTAATTATTAGCGTATTGAAGTGAGCACAAGAATAATAAAAGTAAGAGAAAGATAAGAGAACACAATGATTTTCTGACAAATGAGAGAAGCAATGTATTTATTTCAACCAAATTTCCCAGTGAAAGGAAAAAACCCCAGTCCATTTAAAAGAAATATAGAAACATGACTCTATTCAAAATAATTACAGTTTAAGTATATTGTAGAATTCAAAATCTTTTGAAGGCCTATCCCACCCCTATTTAAATACTGCTGTAAATTGAAGTCTTACAAGAAAGGAAGTAAAATTTACACTAATACATATTATTATTATTGTCACTAGAATGGATCTGGCATTGTAATTCCTTGTTTTGTAGTGCTAAAATACCGACCTGCTACCATGCAAAAACTGACTATCCCTACCTTCTTTCATTGTCTATACAAAGAAAACTTAAATTCCTGATTCCCTTTGTAGCACCCAACATGGATACAGCATAAAAAAAGCCAGGCACAATATTCTTCCTCTCTCACTCACATAAGCACACAAATATTTCAAGACATCACATAAAAGAGTATTATAACTATTGTGAAGTATTTTGTATTGAAGAAAGAAAGGAAGAGAGGAAGGAACATGCCACGTTAGACATTTCCACAGGGGCGTGTCACTGTGACCTATCTCAGCGACCGGGTTGCAGATGCTGTGAGGGCCTGGGATGCACCATCTACATTCCTCAACCATCCTTCTTGGCCGCTCTCCTGCTCTGCAACCTCTCCTTTGTGCCAATCGGGCTTCAGCTACATACACCTGGCCATGCACCTTGCTGGTCCTCACCCCAACCTACCAACTGGGCTTGCCCTGGACTTGCCTCTCCACCAACCTCAACCTCACCCCGTCTTGATGGGTACCTGTGCCACCTCGTGATGCTGACATGCAAACATGAGTTGTACAGTAAGCTGTATGCATCACGCTCACTGCTGGCCCTCTCTGACAGCGCATACACCAAAGGAGAGAAAAATCTCCCTAACTTAAAGGAACTCAATTTCACCTCCTATTTCCATGCACTATAACATGCCTATAAATTGTCCCTGAGGGCACTTCCAGTGATATTATGGGGCATGTCATTCACAGCTTTTCTAGGATAAAACCACTCAGCTTTGCCATACAGTCTCATCACTCCAGTCAGAACTGTTAATGAGATGCCCTGAGGTACAAATGGAAGACATTTCAGGGCACCATAAAAATTTATACAAACAGATTCAGAGGGAAGACCAGTAAGTACCACACAGCAGATGATCCTCTCAAATTAATTATCTTTACATCCCAAAAATCAATATTAAGTATCTGAGCGTTCCTGTTCCTTGTTTGGGAGTTACTTGCTATTTTTGCTAATAAAATTAAATAAAAGCTAGAAATAATACATGCTGTCCATTAGCAGATCATTACGAAAAATAAGTTTGTAGGTATCTCCTCCGTATATAATGTCTTGTTTTATCAGATCGTTGCTCATGACTTCTGTTTTTTTGAAATTCAAAATCCCAGGCAACTTTTTTCAAGAAATTTCTCTATTCCACTACAAGGGGCATATTTTCGACAAATTTAGACCAATTTTAAGTTATTATTATGGCTCTAATGCTCTAAATTAACATTTAACTAAATAATAAAAGCTCTTCTTTTTAAAGGTTATTCCATAGTTTAGACAAGATGAAAAAATGTCAAAATTATAAAAAAAAACACCAGGTATTGTGTACTAAAACAAAGAAAACTTCAGGCAATTTATCTAATAAATAATATAAATAAATAAGTAGAATGTAATAATAAATAAATAGTGTGATTTTTGCATATTAGGCTCTACCTGATAGGAGACGCCACGGTACATCAGACTCATACCAGTGTTGTTATGCTTCCAAGAAAAGGGTCACACTGCCATGGAAATGGAAAGTTTGGGCATGCTGAATGCCATACACATTTAAGACCATGAGATTTTGCCTCATCCTAGTGTTTCTTATACAAATGGAATACTGAAATAGCCTGAGTGTTCCAATGATCTTTCTCTGGTATTTACTATAGTGCATTTCAGCTAAGTGTTTTTCCAAGGGATAAACCATGAAATATGTGGCAACAGCGCAGAGGTTCTCTTCCTGGCTCCTAATGCTTGTAAAAAATCCAATTAAGAACAGGGAGCAAGTGATGTAAAGATGTGGAGGAAAGGAGAAAGGGAGGAAAGTGGTGCAAAGTAACTGAAACATTACAGTGCAGCTTATACCTATATTCAGTTACAACAAATTAAAAGAAAACACATTAGCAGTGGTAAAATAGTTTGACAAGCAAAATTTCACAGATATATGCATGCAAAAAATGCAATCCCTGTTCTTCACTCAGATTATGCCAAACAAAACTCAGGGCACTAAAAAGATAGTGAATACGAGGCTTTGCTAGCCACGTAGCTGTATTTGACCATGCATTTACAAGAAACAATTTTTACTGGCAAATACTTTCTTGAACTCAACAATATCACAACAGACATTTCCCCCCAACACATGGTAATAAAATTTATGTCAAATCTACTCCATTCACATTTCAAATACTGACTATACCACGAGGTTTTCAAAAATGATAAATGTAACTTCTGCAAAAAATAAGTAATTGAATATTGAAATATCAGGTCATTAACTCCTTTGGAATGTTCTACTTTACTAGACACTCCTAGTTTCTTTAAATTAGAAATAAGTAAGTTCCTTAAAACGTCATTCTGTGAAATAATTTGCAACTGCTTTCACATAATGACAAAGGAAATTAATTGCTAAGTGTCAGTGTTAATCGATGTTAATCACAGAGCACCACCTAACATTATCCATCCTGGACAAATTGGAATAAAGCTTAAATACTAACAGTGCAGAAAGTAGCTAAAAAAGATTGACCTCACTTGCCCGTTTTCCCTCCTCTGGATTCTAAAGGTATCTGACAGCTTCAGTTTTTATGTTGGTCTTTTTGATCGAAATAAATTGAATTGATTCTTATTGGAATACTTTCAAAATCACTTATTTTTCTGCCTCAGTTTTATCAAGCCTAGACTGTAACACTTCTCATTGCACAGGTCTATGCACTTGTAAAATTTAACAAAACAAAAAAATTCCTAAATTCTCAAAAATTAAGAATGTCACTGATAAAAAAATGTCATATAAGCATTAAAGACCTTTTCAATAACATTGCTTTGTCAGTAGTCCATTGAAGACAAACAGGTATTTCTTTACCTTTGATTTCACAAGTATCGGAGCAACTACTTGTGTGTTTGCTGCTTAAATCTCAAGTTCTACCTCAAGTGTCAATACAGAGCAACCAATAAGGATACAGAAAGTCATCAAGATCTTGTTTTCTTGTTAAGAAAAGTTTAATAATATACCTACAATAAACATATTCTGCATCTCAGACAGAAGTTACGGTGCCAGAACAGCGATGAAACCCAAATGCTTAGGAAACAAATTTGAATCCATATTTTTAAAAACTGCATATAGCTGTCTTTCCAGACAACTGCTCAGTCACACCAGCGATTTACTAATCCAGCTCAGAGGGATTTCAAATATTGAGTCCTGTTATCATCCTACCACTATCACAGGAGCCCAAAGAAACATCCTCATCTCTTGTCCAATAATTGGGGAATGACAAAGGATGGACTGAGTAAAAAAAATCATATTGGACACAGGTGGCTTTCTGAGTCATCAGGTTATCTCTAATCCCTCCTATAAAATAGGTACCTTTTTCAGGTGTATGTGCCGAAAAGGTTATCCACACAAAGACCTATGTTTTACAACTAAGTAAGTGCTGTTAGTTACATGAAATGAAACTGAAAAGTCGTATTAAAAGGTCAAAAAGTAAGGGCTAATGGTTTGATGATAAGTTCAAAACAGCCTGCAGAAGAGGAAAGATGTAGACAAACTTTGTCTGGCTTTTCTACCATGTTTCCAGAGCCTTTGCTTACAAAATGGATAAAAGCTAAGTTTATAGCTTGAAGTCACTAGACCAACACAAGCCATAGCAGCTAAATCCCAAATTAAATGCAGTATTTGATATTCTATGTAAAAAGAAGCCAATAAAAATTACAAATCTCTCATAAAGCTAGGAAGTGATCGGGGTAGCATTTTGCATGTCTCTGCAGAAACAACAACAGGAAATCTGTTTAGACGTCCTACCTTCTTGAACCGCCTGAAACGGATTGTTGCCATCCACAAACGTCACTGAACACGTGATTTTCTCTGTTTGTAAGATTTCATCATTCTGGTTGAGATCAGCAACTGCCATTCGAAAAACTTCCTCATCTTTTTTGGCAGATTCATCAAAAATTGCCCCTGGGAAAAAAAGAAGAAAAAAAAAAGAAAAAAACCAATCACGTTGCACCTTTTGCCTGCAGTATCCCAAAGCATTAATCATAAGCACTTAAGACATATTTTATGCTATAACATCATCCCTTCACTCACTCCTGAAAAGCAGTGTTCCCAACACAGAGCCCAGTAGTTACTTCAAATGAGACCGAATTTCTACATTTTGACATAATTTAAGACATAAATTGATGAGAAGCATTGATTCCAGATAGAAATATTGGGGAAATCTAGTTAAGCTCAAAACAAATTATCTATATAGGAACATGGCCAAGAAATGAGAATCAATTACCTTTCCAAAGGTGGCATTTAATACATCAAATAACTGCAACTCGCCAGGATATAAGTTTAACAATGTGTCTAGTGACAATTAAAAAATATAAAGTTCAAATGAGGTGAGAATAAGCCTACAATAGTAGCAGCACTGGGAAAATGAGTTAAAATTGACAACCACAATCAATAGACAGGTCAGCAGCTGATATAAACTATTTTAGGTCTAATTCCTATTGGATTTGTAAAACAACCACTCCAGCTAACTGCCTCAGTCTTGAGAAGTCAGTAAACTAAGTTTAAGCAGTTAATTAAAATAATTTCTGCCTTTATAAATCTGACAGAAAGTGTCTGTTCTGCCTTTTTCCTCAAAACATTCAAGCAGAGCATTGTAAACAGGAAACCGTTAAACTCCGGAGGAGCTGGCAGACGGCATCCAACCCTCGCACGGCCAATTCTTCAGGTGTATTGAAAAAGAACTCCAAGGTTAATCCAGAGGTTTTTATCTTCTTTTGCTTTCTTTAAACTATAGTGTCACTTTTATCATCACTAATTTCCTGTTATTATCATTTGCTTCTTGTATGAACTAATCATGCAGAGATGGCTCAAATTACACTGTTATAGTCCTATGAAGCATGCTATATTGTTTAAAACCCTCAAATCAGGGCTGTTAGATTTTCAAGAACCTTCAAAGCTTTCATTTCCAGGCAGCAGATTAAAGAGACAGAAGGGATGCTTTAAAAACAGACTTTTGAAAACTGTATTAAATCATTATGAAATTTCTTCCGTTTTCAGATTTATTTATTCTTGAGTGTCCATTGTCAATTCAAAACTTAACTAAGGCACCGTATGTGGTGAGGCAGCCAAAGATAACAGAAAATGCTGATCACCGGTGATTTCAGGTAAATACCTGCAATCAGTGTTGAAAAGAACTGAAAAAGATCCATTTGCGGGAAACGGCTACTTTAAGAGAAATAAACTTCATACACAGTGTTTATTGTGTTTTTTCCACTGACCTCCAGTGCTCATGTCCCTGCCAGCACCACTCATCCTACATGAGCGTCATCTCTCCCTACAATCTGACCGCTTTGACTCCAGCATTTTCCCTCCTGAAGCTGCTGCCATCTGGAACAGCTGTTCTTTACTTCTCCACCTCATTCACCTGTCATCTCTGTGCAAATCTCAGCTGAAAACATTCATTTTCTCCGTTGCCCCCATTTCGATTTCCCTTGTTTTATCTAGCTCCATAAAGCAAAGCCACACATGGCTGAGAATACACTTGGTGTGCAGGATGTTGCAAACTGTGTCTTCTCTACAAAGACAACTATTTGTGTATCCAGGTAGCATTTAAGGGTACAAGAGACTTTGTCCAATGGCACACATTAAAACGTGTTTGTTTCTAACCTCATGGAACAGTTCAAACCAGAACCACACATGCTTCATTTTGGGGATGCACCTATACTGATGATGCTAACATAGCCCAGCGAACATTGTTAATAAACATTTGAAGTACAATTTTATATAGCTACTAACAAGGTTTCATTTACGGTTCCATGTATCAGATGCAAATTTCAAAATTTCTTCTCTAATCAATACTACATTTGACATTTTAAACAAGCTACTTGACAGAAATGAGACATTACCCATGCTGCAGTGTAGGACTATCTCCAGAGGTAAAACAAATAAATATGTAGGTGATTACAAAAAAAGTTGTAACCATAGATCCTGCCTGAGCATCCTCGCAGGAATTAAGATCGTTTTCCTTCAGAAACTAAGGCTTTATTCATTAAAGTATCTAACTTAGCTACACAAAAAGCCTTTTAAGATATAACAAAGATGACACTGTTCCTTTCAGGAGATGGCAGTGCACAGCAGCACATGCATTACACTTCAAACAGTGATAAGAAATTTTATTTCATAATTGATTCACAAAGTTTAATTTCAGTTTTCAATTAAAATAAGAAAACTAAAAAAAAAAAAAAAAAACAAACAAACCAAAACAACAACAACAACAACAAAAAAAAACACAAAAAAGAAGCCACAAAAACCCTGAATCATTTTGAAATTATTCCTGTTCTCATACACACATTTTTAAGTCCCTGTGTTTTATTTCAACTATATTCCATATGTCTATATATCTTTCTACATTACACAGGTGAGAGGGTGAATTTTTTTTTGCTTGTTTTCTAAAAGAGAAGTCTTTTCAATGAAAAGGTAAAAGGCATTTTTTGGATTGTGCTAACATTGCTGGAATATTTTGCTTTTTCCGTAGTTTCAGAAATCATCCTTTGGCTGACAGGAGTGAATTTTCTGGTGTGAAACAGGTCTATCAAAATTTTTACAGCTATCTCAATATGCAGCCCTTAATACTTTTGTATTAGGTATGCTTTTCTTTCCTTGCTGATACCTGAAATCACACTAAAGTTTTGATGCTTATTCTTTCAAACATAGTCTTTTAACCAAGTCAAAAAACCAACCAAACAAACAACCCAAATGAACAAATAAAGGGTATCACACTTTAAAATTACTTCTATAGAGAGAACTACATGCTCTCTCATTTCCTCATGTACAACTGCAAAATGAGAAAACTGGATTGACCACAAAACTGTCAAAAATGAACCCTTTCAGCTATAGGAAAAAAATTGTTACAGAAAGTAATGAGCAGTTGAGGAGAGAAAGCAAATTACTCCTTCAGATACTGTTAAACCTCAGTCTCTAGAAAATGATGCAACAAAACTATTTACAAAGGGAAAAAGTCTTCAAAATTATACAAAAGTAGATGCTGTTCATTTTTCTTCCACCCCCACTGCTCACCTCAGCTGAAACAAGCCTCGCATTAAACATGTCATTTCTAACTATACTCAAGGAGTATTCCCATGATTGCATCAGGAGCCGACATGCTGACACAGCAAATACTTTGCACCAGTTTCCCCCCGGTTTTATTAGCATGTCATTACTTTCAACTTCATTTCGGAATCTGGATGAGGACAGCACAAATATAATTCTCTACTGGCTTTTCAAAAACCCTCAGCACATCAATAATGTCCTGTAGCTTAGCAGAGAATTCTTGGTGTTTAACTATCTCATTCAGACTTGACGACGTCACCAGAACTCTGTCAATTCACATTAATATAAACCAAAACATACAAATGCTCAATAAGTTCACCAAGTACCAATGACAACATTAGAAAGGCTTTCAAAGATCCCTCATCCTACTAACCCATACACATAAAAACATAATGCAAATTAGATATTATCAGCTATTTCTAGAGTAATTTGGATAGCCTACTGGAATCAGCCCAGAAAATGTCAAAATGGGAAAGAAATGTGTCACAACTGCAAGGTTGAAGTACGAAGAGATTTAAACCAATCAATGTTCATCTTTCTATTGACTAAGGAAGGACAAAGTCCACTGCTTGCAGTGTTTTCAAGTATTATAATTTTATTAACTATGAAAGTATGACATTTCTGGACCTCAGTGCCCCATATTAGTCTCAGGAAATTAAGTACCTTGTTTCAAAAAGGAGGGGGAGTACATGGATTAAATGCCATTGTGATTTGAGGTCACAGTTCGATTTCAGCACAGAAGTTTGATTTTCACTTTATAACAATGCACACACATACCTCACCAATAGAAACGACATACACTTTGCCCAATACTTTACTAGTTCACAAGTCCAGGAATGTTTGGAGAGAAAAAGAAGAAAAAGGGGAAGTGTAAAACACAGTAACTCTTTTAGCAACTATCTAATGTCCTCAGCAGCTGCTATTCTATGAAACTTCTTTGTCCCACAGATATTGCCAGCCTGTTCCAGTGTCTGAATACAATTCCACTGTATTTTCTCAACTGCTGCCAATACATTATTATTCTGAAGGAGAAACCTAATGCAGCTACTAGGAGAAGGATGACCATGCTGTTAACGCTCAGAACTGGAAGCTGGGGGTTTTGAGTTCTCATGGCAAACCTCCTCTGAGATATCCTGCAGGGCTATGAGCACATCGCCACAGGTCTATCTCCCCCATATGAAATAAGGTTAGGAAACATTAATTTCTTGGTGATTAACTGAATGAGACTGTTATTTGAGAACCTAAGATACATTGTAGAATAAAACTCCATGTTATTTCTAAGCCAAAAGAGCATCTGTTTGGGAAAATTTTTACAGAATCCACTAATTTTTAACTATAATGGCAAATGCCTGGCTATACCACATACTATCATGTCTGATTGAATGAATATATACATGTATGCAGCTTTAGAAGGTCAATGATATTATAATGGAATTATTGTCAACAAGAACAAGAGGGACTTGACATGTTTGAGAGTCTGGCTGCGCTCATGTAGGAATTTAGAAGGTCACATACAGAGACCTTCCCTTGTGTATTCAGCTCCCATTATCATGGTATTTAGCATGCACTAATACATCCAGACCCTAAATTTCTCTTGTAATACATTTGGAGCTGCTGTTAAGTTTCTCTGTTGACTGATAGGCAAACACATGCAACCACATCTTGATTTTGTCAATGAAGGGAAAACATTAGCATACTTGGCCTTTCTCTTTTAACTTGACTAAGTTTTAAAGCCCCTTTAGAAAGGCTTTAGAAACCCTTTAGAAAGGGCACAGTAAGCTTGATTTTGTCGTTGCAGCACAAAGGGAGTGGAAATCCTCCATCCCCTCTGTATCAGGAGGGAGTTTCCAGCAGATGTGTCCCCAGCTATCTCACACATTGCACTGTGGGTACCAGGCATGGCACAGGGCTTGGCCATCAAGGTCGCCAGCCCTCAGGGACCATGGCTGTGACATGGGGCCAATGTGGGACACTAGATCAGGACAGAGCCAGTCCCTTGCATCTGAAGTCATGATCCTCATGTGTTTGCTCCTCAGAGGCTCCCTGCTATGCAACCACAGGGATCTCAGCCCCAGAGTGCACCTAGGCCAAGATGAAATTTTTGAAAACACTACTTGTTTGTTCGTTTTATTTTTTCAAGACTTTCACAGCACTCATGATGACAGTGAAAGAGACAAGGACAGTAGGCCTAGGAGCACCTGTGCCAGCTCATTCTGTGGAGAAAGTAATGTTCCCTTGTCCACCAAACTGTAATGGCAGGATTTCTCTTTCCATTTTATACGTCTCGTATTTTTACAAGTACAGGTCAAGAAATTGAACAATACATCAGTACGTATCTTTCACTAGTTATCATCAGACATGTAAAAGAAAATTTAAATAGTCAGTTTAACAGAATATATTTGCCACATTAAATCTACACATATGTATGGAAGGTCCTCTTGTGACTTTAAGCAGCACATGTGAGAACAGAGAATCTGCAGTGAAGTTTCTGGATTACCACTGATCCAAGAATGCTCAAGCAAAAGAAGCATCAGGTCTACAGTCGTTTTTTTCAGTGGACTTTTGTAAAGGGCTACTTCTGATAGAGAAGGGTTGATATTTTTTCAGTCCATGCCATGAGCAATGCCAGTGTCCCTGAGACCACTGATGGTGGTTGACCTCAATTATACCTGTATACAGGTTGCTGCTGTCTCCTTAACACATTCTTTAATCAACAACAATTGCATCAACTTTTAATCTAGTGAAAAAAAATAGCAAAGTTATTAAATACACAGTCCACACCTAATCAGAATACATGAAAAAACAACACCCCAAAACCAAAAAACCCACATCATTTTCAAGGGAAGCCCTGTGATCTTGCCCCGCAATCTGGTGGACATATACAAACAAGTTGTACATTACTGGTATTTCAGGAATTATAAAAGCTACCTTTGTAGTTGGACACAACAATTAAATCAAACATTAAAGAGATGGTTTGGAGAATGAAAGAGCTTTCCACCATGCTTCCCCATTCACTCCCAAGTTCAGCAAATGCTTTGTACGCATGAGCCTAACTTTAGGCATGTGAATAATGTCTCTCAAGTCACACCTTAAAATGAGACTCTTTGCTGAGCTTAACATGGCACTGCCAACTTTGTATGGCACCACTTTAACCACTGCAGAAGGCACCTCTGCTCCCTCTGGGAACTACACCATAAAAATACACAGCCCATTTCTGTTCCTTTTTTAAGCGATTAACCCCCTGTTCTCAGTGCAGCTATATGGCTGGAACATCATGTAAATGATACAGCAATTCCTCCTCTTTCTTGCCTTTTGTTTTCTAACTTTAAACATTTGAAGCAAAGAGGTGAATCAGGAACTTTACAGGTTTTTCAATCTGGCAAACTGCTAGAGACAAAGTCTGTTTCAAATACAGTGAAAGTGAGAAAAGTGCAGTTATCATCTAAACACAAAAAAGTCTCTCCATTCTTCTGCCGAAGCACAGTCGTTTTTTGATGTCCCAGTCTCACAGTAAAACAACCAATATAGCTCTACTTGTTTCTGAAGTCTGTTATTTGTTTTAAACAATTTGACTACAGGAGGATATTCCACTGTAATTCACCCTTTCTTTTTTAATTTACCTTTTTTTCCTCTCTAGAGTATACTACCCAGTCTTGGAAGTATTAAGGTGGCTTGACAGGTTGACAAAGAAAATAAAGACTCAGCTTTTTATGAGCTTTCCAAACAGATTTACATATGGTGAGGGCCAATGCTTCGTGTCAAACCTATTAATTATACAGCAATATAGAATTTCTAGGAAAGCTGAAACACAAGCCTGAAGGTATGGAATCAATTGCCTTTGCATTGCTTTTACAAAATTTAATTTTAATTCATTTAGAGGTAGTCCGGGGTCAATTCATTTGGACATAACAGGTGCTGGATATCTGTCGAGCTCTTAGGAAATGTTGAGAACTACTGCTTTCGCTGTTTGCAGTACTAGTATGCACCCTGGATTTTAATTTTTTTTCTGTTTAATTCTATTGCAACATTGTGGATACACACCAGTGTCATTGGGAACTATGTTCACATTTGTAAGAACAAGTTCTAAGATCTTATCCTTCTTATTTACGCTGCTGGTCAGGCACATATGCACATGCACGAAACTTTCCAATCACCACTGCTCTATTTTAAGCTCATCCTGACAGACATTTCTAATTGTTCTCAAGTTCTAAACCACCATTTTACACTTATATTTAATACAACAAATGGTAAAATGGGTCAAAATCATCTGCTGAGTCTCATTAAAAAAAAAAACAGCTATCATTTGCCGTTCCGTTTCTGGGAAGGGTTATTGTTGGCTAGAGAGTACAAGGAGAAGGGCAGAGGGAGAGGAAGGCAAAACAATGGAGTTCTAGTAAAAAAATGCATTTATTCAGGTGCATTTTATTCTATGCAACATATAATCAAAGGCATCTTAAAAAGGCAATTCTACAAAATCTCCTGGTAAATAATAAAGTCCCTTCTCGATTACTCTACATTCTCATGAACTTAAGTGGTCCTTCAGTAGAAAAATGAATGTAAAAACTACTATATCAAAGGAATAACAATTGACGTACATTTTATAGCCAAATAATTGACTGCACAAATTGCTGAGCCACAAAGAATTTGTTCCTGCAAATTGAAAAATACTGCACAAACACCTGTTGTGGCATTGGAGATTGCTATCTACTTCTGTAGATGCAGTAGGGCACAATATTATAATCATATTAACAATACAGTTTAAACACAATGTACCTTTCACAGGATAAGAATTAAGATATTTTCTGTGCACTGTTCCACTATAAACTTGATGTGGTGATTAACTACAGTGATAATATCTTCACATTCATTATGCAACAAATGAGCTGATAATAATGAGAGGCTTTTCATGTTTTCTATCATATCCATAACTATCAAGTTGGGGTCTAGCTGTGAAAAGCATCTGGTTTGGTAGATATTATTAATATCTCATACAGAAAGCATGATGATCATAAATTTGCTGGATAGTATTTGCATTCTTGAAAAAATAAAAAAAATAAAAAGAAACCTTATAAGTACATTCATAGCTTGTTTATATGTTGTTTTAGAACCAGAGCAAACACTGATTTGATATACTATCTCATCATTTTTATTAGCCCCTACTTGTAAATGGAAGAACACCTCACAAAGCAATGTCAAGAAGGATGACAACTGCATCCTAAAAAAACCCTAAATTGTTGTTAGGCATTTGTCATTGCTTAATGTCTTCTGCTCTCATACTCGTTGCTCTGCCTCTACGTGCAATTCGGCTTTGTAATTTTTGAAAGACAAACTAATGCTTTAATTAACCAAATGATGCAGACTTCTAGGTAGAGATGGAGGGAAGACTACTGCCAAACCATTTCTTTATGACGTGGAGCAGCTGCAGCACCTTACTTCACTAGCAGCTGAACTTTGTGGAGAAGGAGATTACCAATATGCTATAGATGTTGTTAATACACAACCATATGCCTACATACACACACACAGATGTAAAAGTGCAAAGATCACAGTGTGAGATTTTTCTGGAGGGCATTTTTCTGCTTTTTCCTTCCTATTTCACGTTAAAATTTACACAAGCTTTTCGCTCCAAATACTTAAATCATTTCATGCAGTAAAGCAGCCTGGCTTACAACACTGAAATACAGGTGTTGACACTAAAGATTGCCCTTGGGAGGGTATTACAGGAATAAGAGGTTATTTCTTGAGCACCACAGTATATAAATCCATTCATTGTAAAGAATAAGACAGAGAGCTACCAAGTCATCATATCATAGACTCACAGAGTGGTTTGGTTTGGAAAGGACCTTTAAGGATTACCTAAGTCCAACCCCCCTGCCATGGGCAAGGGCATCTTTCATGAGATCAGATTGCTCAAAGCCTTGACTAACCTGACCTTGAACACTTCCAATGATGGGGCATCCATACCTTCTCTGGGTATCACAGACAAGTACAGACAGTTACCTCTTTAAAGATACTGATTTCAAAAATCTATCTGACTTCACGTGCAGTGTTATGAATTCCACGGTCAAGGATTAAATAACATCAGGGAGGAAAGCAGCAGTGAAACATTGGTTTATGCGCCTGTCTAAAAGTGACAAGGCTGACTCTGAAATTAATCCTTTTCTTGAACAGCTTTTCTTTTCTATTCTTTAGAGCAGGTTTTTATTTTGCTGGAGGGGAGGCATTCAGCAAATCTACACACAAATGCCCTCTTTGAATGGTAATGGGAGAAACCAAACAAATTAGTCTCATAGTCATCTAGCCCATTTTCTTGCCAAGACAGGACTCTCCTGTAGAGTGCAATTTACATTCCAGTTGAAAATTAACATATGTAACCTCTTTCACTCTTATGTCACACAAAGGGTAACAAATCTGGAAGCAATCGGTTTCCAATTTCAACACAAAAAATACATACAAAAATGTCCTGAGAAACAGACACTTTCCAAAAAGGGTATAAATGACCCTGTTTCTACTAACATATTTCTTATTTAATTCTCAGTACAGATTTTGCTGAACTAGTGTTACTCCCCTTAATTGTAAACTTCGTATTTTATCATTTTGGTAAAAGGACAACCCATGCTGCTCTAAAATTTGCTCTCCAAATATTCAGGGCTATGGGCTCAAAGTGACTTCATGATCCCGGATGTTGAATACTTAAATTCCTTGCCATTTTTTATAGAAGATAGTGCCATATCATCTTTGTATTTCTTACTCATGTTAGAGAGAACAATTTGTACTTTCACAACTCATAATTTACACGTGTGTATAAAAAAAACCAGACTCCCAGAATATAACTTGCAGATAAACTGCGTTAAACTTTTTATTTCAAAAATGTCACCCAATAAATTCTGGTAATGATGCTCGTATTTCAGAAAGGGCAAATGAAGAAGCAGAGAATAAAGAAAGCTTAGTGTCATTCAACAGGATACACACCAAATATGACCAAAAAGGCCTGCTTTAAATTCCTTCAATTCTCTGCTGCAATTTGACTTCATGCTTTATTTTCAATAACCCTACAGTTCTTCAGCAATATAAAGCTCTTTGAAAATTATAACACTGTCATATGAAATGCCTGTGAATTTACATTTCCCAAAGCCTCACTGCAAGTCAATTAAATGTAGTCAAGTTCTGCTAAAGAGTAGTTTCCAGGGTGCAATATATGTCTGTAAAAATATTTTTTTTTAAATCAAGTCATAATTTTTGACTTTAAGACAGAAACTGTGTGGGGAATGAAGAACAGCTGTTTCTTCAACAGGATTCTGCTATTTTTGTGCTCTTAGAAGGCAAAATTAAAAGGTAAAAGTGAGGCAACAGCTGAGCTATTTCCATAAGCTGTGGATATGTCAGACACCTCTTCAATTCAAATACTCCCTTCCTCTTCCCCGCATTCATAGACTTCCTAAGATATTGCTGTGGCTGAGGACCTATTGCTCTACCATTTAAAGAAATATCCATAGAAGAAATAAATGAAGCATAATGTCACCTCCAGCTCCACAGTTCCTATAAACTCAAATCACCCCAAGTTCACAAATATTTTTGAGAACTTACCCTGAACTTTTTTTTTTTAATGAAATCTAGAGCTGTACATTTGGTTTAGGTTTTCTCCTGTCAAGAGCCGCTTATAAAAAGCCATAAGCAAATGAATAATTATATTCCCATTTTAGAGATTAAGGAATATTAAGCAGATGTGCGGTGACTTGCTCAGACACCCAGTAATTAGTCACCTGTCCAAAACAGAAAAATCTAATAAAAAAAAAAGATCATTTGAAGTACCCATCTTTATTTCTATCACTTAACACATATAATCTTGGAACAGTGATATTAAAATAACAGTTGGTATGCTATTATTGCAGATCCCACTTTATCTGAAAATTTCATAGGAGAAGAGGTTTGGTTTTAAGGGGCTTTTTTGTTTGTTTGGAAAAGTTTAGGAGGGGAGGTTGTAGCGTTTGGGTTGTTTTCTTGGTTTGGGTGGGTTTTTTTGTTGGTTGATTAGTTGAGTGTTTTTGTTTTTTTTTTTTTTTGTAACTGAAATAGCTGTAACTGAAGGTGACAAAAATCTTGTGTGTAATGTCTTGAAAATCATTCTAATTGGAATAGAGTTGATAGCCAGTAACTTAGGCAAAGACTTTTTTAAAAATTTCATATCTAATTGAAATTAGGGAAAAAATTTGCAAGCTAGAAAGTAGCTAAAGAAAATAAAAGTTAAAATTACATAGGAAGACCAAGAAATAATATTGTGTCATTAACCATATTCAAATCTAAACATGCAATGTAGGGACTGGAAAATTAAAAAAAAACAAACCAGAAGTGATACTTGCAGAGGAATAAAAGTTGTTAATATTGCATGATCTCTACTGATCAACTGAAGTTTGTAAGAAGCCAACCAAAGTGAGAAAGCAGCACTTTGACAGGAGCCAGTTGTAGATAGCAGATCATTTTAAGAAAAAATTCTTATTAATTTACTAAAGTGATAAAAAAGAACAAGTAAAACCCCCACTACCATGAAAAAATAGATTTTCTTTTTAGCAAAGCACTAGTATAACCTAAAATAATTCCTGTTACCAATTTCCTGGGAACAGATCAAGGTTTTGTTTTCTTTGAGTCAGCAGAGCAGTACCTGTAAACAGTGTGCATTTTATTTTCTGTCATATTTGATAAGTACCCAAGTGATGAATGCACAGGGAAACCCATGTGAGGAGCATAACCTTCATACTATTCTTCTTGTAGTCACTGTTAGTATTAGCAACTCTCCCAACTCACTAGTTTAAGAAAAGACATTTCTTATAAGCTACTTCTGCAAGTTTGAGAAAACTACCCCAGTAGTCACTGTGCATAGGAAATACGCACATTTAAGGAAACTGGGAAATTATTTTACAAAGCAGAAGGACACATGTTACGTTCAACCCCTGAATCCAAATTTCTGCCTTCCTTTGCACTTAATTACTTCAGTGGATATGTTTAGCTCCGTTTTCCAGTTGCTTCTGCCTTAGTTGAGTCCTTTTATGGTTTGGGAAAGGATGAGTAAACTTAGCTCACACTGAATTTGCTTGCAGGCCTGTCACATGATTAGTCAAAAAGCTTTAAAATTTGTCTACAGGTTCTGAATCTCATTATTACTCTATTGCTTAATTATTACTGCATCATTTTAGTTAATTATTAGTGTATTATTACCAATTAATACAGAATACTTTGAGTATATTGTTGCACATTTTATCTGGGAGAATGTTGAATTAATTTGCCAAATTACTGCACAAGACTACGCCAGAATATAAATGCTAATAGAAGACTATGTCTAATATGAATGCTTTTTGTGCCCATAACTACTGGTGCTTGATTTCCTTACCAGAGGTTAGTAAAAACCCTGCAAAATTAAGCACTGCTATAGGGAATCCCCAGCAGACTATTTGAAACACAACTGTTTTCTTAGAGCATTTTTTTTTTAATATATATTTCTCTTGTTGGCCTGTTTCCAAGTAAAAAGAAGATATCTAAATATTTGATACTTAATAGTAATGGAAAAGGCATTTATAGGAATTAGATCGCAGCTGCAGGCATGACTCCAAATCCCTAATTTTTAAAAGTGGGTATTTCTTTACTGAAGTAATGATTTCCCATCATCACTGTACAGCCATTTACTGTTTGTAACGAAGTGAAGTTTACTGTAAGATAAAATTCCTGAGGAAGAGGAAAACTATACTGCCCAGGATTTGAGAGCTATGTACACACTGTATAACAACAGGGTAGGTATACTTAACTGGCCCTTAATGAAGTGGAATGTTTACTGAAGAAACACTAACTACAGAAAGTATTCACATCTAGGTCTCCTCTTCCATACCCCATGTTCCAGATACAATGCAATGTGAGTCTGTACTCAGATATGCAGCTCTAAAATTAAATTGTAGGTTGCAATCCACACTGTCATGAACAAAATTCAACTTCCTTCCTCTTGGAAAGAAAAAATAAATAAAAAATCCAAACTCCAAAATAGCTAATACTCTACATAACAAAAATATTATTCATTGGATTGACAGGGCAAGCCAAAAGTATTTCCCTGATGCTTAGATTGCAGAGGATTTTCTTTCAGTATTACCCTTCCAGCCTTGAGTCATCCCAGTGAAACATCTCCTGATGGTTCCTTTTACAGGTTGAAGAAAAATAAGCCTTGTAAAGCATCTTACACACCATTCATACATAAGCATGTCCACTTTTCTCTCTTTTTTTTTTTTTTTCCCCCACATACAGATAACATTCTTTTCCTCTTTGGTCTTACAAATAAAATGCCAAAACAAGACTCCCTGGAGCATAAGGTAAAATTTACAGCAGGCACTGAAGAAGGGACAAGAACACAGAGTCCTGCCAGGTGAGTCGTTACCCTGCAAAATCTTCCCATGTTTCTCTTCCCATCACTCCTTCACTTTCATGGGCTTTACATCAATAAACTTTCAATTATTTTCTGGACAGTAGGACATCTTCACCAGTGCTGTAAATACATCTTCTGCAGAGTACCAGGACACTGTGGTGGTGGTTGGAACATTTTCATGGGACATGGTTTAAACTCCTGAGACAGAATAAAACTAAGCAGAGATCTTGAGCGCCTTTTACAAGCCCTTTCATAATGTCCTAGCATACGAGAGGAAATTGCAGGACCCCTCTACATTCCACTGGGTTTCATCGGTAAGGGAGTTTATGCATCCAACTCCTGTAGAAGATTCCAGGCTGAAAATCCCAAAGGACTTTCATACTATACCGCTCTGCTTCTTACAACTCAGTAAAAAGCCAGGTTTGAAAGCACACCTTTGTCATCAGCTATGCTTACAGAAACCAAGATGTATTCTGGCTGAAGTTTCAGCTTTCCTCTTTGGTCATCTCAGAACAAACATAACCACAATACACACATGCAGACCGTGAATGTTTCTGATCTAAGCCCCAGTAGCTGTTACAGGTTTGATGCCTGGGTAACTTTTTACCCTGTTGAATATATAAAACTGGCTAGTCCACCTCATATAAACTGGCTTTGGAATAATTACTTATCCTGAAAAGCTTTTAGTGTCTATTTCTGCTTATCTTATTTCTCTCTGTCTGAATACATATACGCAGAAAATTAGGAAGAAAACTATTACTTGGGCTTGCAGATGAATGATTTACCATTTTTGCTTCTCTCATTACTTAAAAAAATCCCTCAATACTTCTTTATATAAGGTGGCAGGGAAGTTCCCTTTCCTATCTATGCAGGGTATATAAATAAAAACATCAGTCTAAAAAGTCACATTGTTATATTTACAGCCTGCAATAAGCCACCCTACAATATGAAATTCATGGAAACTTTGATTAAAAAATGAAAATGCATATACAAGCTCACAGAAGGGGAACACTGTATAGAATTATTATCTATGCATAGTCATGCATATGCACTCTTTAAAAGAAAATGAAGAAGCAAAAGAACGTGTTTCCCCAAAGAGAAACGGCACATCACATTTTCAAAGTGCAGGTGGAGCCTTCTAAAAGTGTAATAAAAATCGGTCAGGTAGAAGTCATTTGGGATTTATAGGCTCTATCCTAGAATGTATAAGAACAAAGCTAACAAAGACTAACTGTTCCATTACAATTCTTCAGTGTTAGCATATATAGTCCATTATATATGAGTCCACGACTCAAGCTTCATTTTTCAGAGATTGATGTAAGCCCAAAGAATAAGGACCCTAAAGTGAAAAAGCAGCAAATCTGAAAAGAAAAAAGAAAAAAAAAAAAAGAAGGCAGGCTTGTAGGGTCAGTTCTGCTTTCTTTAAGTGAACACTTATGCTGCTGAGTCATTATAAAACCTTGTAATTTTCACCTAAATTTCCATAAATAAAATCACTCAACTTCCTCTTCCATATGACTGTAGAAGAGTCCGTTTACCATATTACAAATATATATTTGCGTATTACCTGCCTTTTTTCAATTGTTCTTTTTGTATTAGGTTACTTTATTCTCAGAAACATGCAGAAGAGTTAGAGAGAATTCCAGGAACAAAAATAATACCTGAATTCACACTAAGAGGTGGGAAAACGCATATGCAATAAGATCATCAAATAATGATTAAAAGTGACTGAGCAGCCATAATCACTGCTTAAACGCAAGAGGGGAAATATTTTCTAATAAACTCCCATAACGAGATTATTTTTTCTAAGAATCCAGCAGTAAACAGCAATCCATGCACCCTTCTTAGACAGTATCTTTATTTTGTAGCCTGTGTTTCCAAAAACATTTGAAGAATCAACTGCAATCTGTAATTCTGCACTTGTTTAAATAATAAATAAATCTGCTTTTGAAAATATCTTCCAGGATCTCCTGGGCTGCTTTTCGCAGCCTATTCGCTATTAAATGCTATATTCATTTTTTAGCAACGATATCAAAATCTCAGTATCATCTTCTGAAAGTAAACTGTAGTAGAAGCAACTTTCCACAAGTGTGTGGTGGCTCTACTGCAAAACAAGCAAGCACGAGGTTACCCTCAGATACTGGAAATAGTATCTGTGTTTTAGAAAAAAATAAAAAAATATTTATTACCATTTCAATAAAAAGTTACCCTGCAAAACAGTTTTTTTTTTTTAAGGCAGTAAGCAGGAAAGCAGTTATGCTAATCACTGCAGAGAGGCTAACCTGCCTTCCACCTACTTATGCTGTTCATGTACTGAAACAGTCTTGGTAGGGATATAATCAAGTGCTTCTTTGAGGAACTCGAACTAATTTTCAGAAAGACTTTTTGAGACACGTTTCCTGAGAAACCCGAAAAACTCTGTCGGTTTCAGGAAGAGCTTGACACTTGGCCCACATTCTTCAATAAATTATCAACACGCGCAGGACTGCTCGGTATCTCCACATGACTCGAGCATGTATCATCATCTTTAAAACAAAACCATTCAAAACCAGATTCTCACCAAGCATTGGAGACTCAATGCTGGTAAGGAATGGAAATTAGACAGAAAGGTTTTTATCAACCATGAGAAACCAACGCTAAGAGCTTAGCTCTTACTCCAGGGAGCAACAAATCACCAGAAGATACCGACTGAAACGCTTCATCAGGAATTCTCATATAGCCATCAGTTTAAGTCACACTATAAATTAATTTAATATATATTTTTTTATATATATATTTGAATATATATTGAATATATTTGCTTTTCCAATTGCAAATCCTACAAACAGGAATCAGTGTCAAAAGAGCAGCTCCGGAAGATGCAGATGAGATTAAAATAAAGAGGCAAAAAAGGCAAGCAAGTTACTAAAAAAGAGTTTCTAGCTTTGCATTACTTCCCATGGATTTGCAGTGGGGTTGGGGCATTACCCAGGCAACCTGAATCGGACGCAGTTGTTTTGTGACAGAATGCTATTGTGCAAGTCAAGTACTGTGCTCAAGTACTGCAAATATAGAGTAATTGGAGGTTCACTTTTTACATGTCATTTTCAACCATCTCTCTTGCCATATTAAAGGGGTTGGCAGATGATTAAATAGCGGCCTGAGGTTGTACTTAAAGGAAAATGTGGCACGGGCTGCACATCAGCTGCAAGGTAAACACATTCTTGAAGAGCAGCTGGTCATGTGTCACCCTAGGACTCAATGTAGCTGAAGTAATCTGAACCAGAAAAACAGCATTTACGGGGTGCAGACAGTGTTATTCCTACACGTTTCAGCAGGCTTAAATACTGTGCTCGGTAGCACAAGAGAAAAGCTTACCCAGCCAACATTCACTAGGCTGATTTATAGAATAGCCCTTTCTCGTGCATGCATATTATTCTTTAGCATCATTTCTATTAAGCTACCAGATCTTTTAAAGCTGCTCGCTAATCAAAAACCCACCAGGACCATCCATTTGCAGCTGAAGAATACAGCGTCAAGGAAATTTCTCTATATATTGTGTAAGGAAGAGACACTTCCTGCAGCTTTGCTGCCTTTGAGAGGCAGGCCCGCCAAGTGCTGACAGGAGAATGAATAGAGCCGGTCACGCTAAACATGCATCCTATTGTTTCGGGCTGTGTCGGTCAGATTCACTGTCAACACATTTTCTGTTTCTCCCGCTGCCCCGCCCCCCACCATCTTTTGTTGCTGTTGTTGGCAACTTATACTCATCCCGTCGGATTCAAGAAGAATATGCTGGAAACCATGCCACATCTGCCCGAGCCACTCTTCTAAAGAAACACATGCACGTTTACTTTTTTTTTTTTTTTAAAGGACAACAAAAATAACCCCTTGGGAAGCAGGAAGTGGTTTTCCCCTTTTGAAACTGAACCAATCTCTTCGGGAAAATCCCTCCATTCCCTCTTCACTACGAGGATGAGAGAGTTTCAAAAGAAGGCACTGGCTGGAAGACACACACCCCCCTCTCCCATGCATGCATGTGTGCTGCCATACACACTTTTACATATCTGTATACACATACACACACACAGAGGTGTGCATCTTTACAATGACTAGGTTCTGAAGGAAGCAGTCTTCCAAAATTTAATCATGCTCTTTTTAAAGACAGGCAGCTGGACCACTCATTTGATCAGTAACAGCCTAAGCCAGCTCTGCGTTTGTGTGTAGAAAGCGCTCATGTTGAGTTAGAAACCTGCAAGTTGGGATTCAAATATGGGCTAAGTCTGAATGCACTAGAGCTATTTGAAACAACTCCTGTTCTACTGCTTTTAATGAAATACTGCAGCTCTTCTACATTTTTTTCCACATCCATGTAAAGAAATAATTATTTAAGCCAAACTAAAATGTTAAAAAATTAAATGAAACTTAGTAAATGCTGATGAAAACTGTTTTATCTTTCAGAGAGGTTTATAAATGATAAGGTGAAAACAAGAAAAAAAAAAAGTATTATCCTCTGGGAAAGTATTTTACCTGCAGTATCAGAAATGGACCCATTTCCTGAAAAAACACCATCCAATAGTTCAGAAAGGTCTGGACCTTA
>VYZM01013961.1:0-14372 GCA_013398915.1 Dromas ardeola
GTTCCTCAGGTGGCCACAAACCTTGTCTTCACTTACATTGGGAGGGACCTTGTCTCACAGGTCCCCATCTTACAGTCCTTCAACTTGGAAGGCATGAAGAGAGAGGCTGGCAGTGAAGACTGAGGCAAAAAAGTTGTTGAGAACCTCAGCCTTCTTCTCATCTTTTGTGACTAGTTTGCCATTCTTGGCCATCAGGGAGGGTACGCTGTCTTTAACCTTCCTTTCCTGGTTAACATACCTGTAGAAGCCCTTCTTGTTATTCTTAGCATCCCTTGCCAAGTTCAGCTCCAGCTGCGCCTTGGCCTTCCTGACCTTACCCCTACATAACCGGGCAGCAACCCTATACTCTTCCCAGGACACCTGATCCTGCTTGAACTGCCTGTGCAGTTCCTTGTTGCCTTTTAGTTTGACCAGCAGGTCCCAACTCAGCCATGCCGGTCTCTTCCCTTTCTTGCTTGATTTCTTACACCTGGGGATCGAGAGCTCTTGTGCTCTATGGAAGGCATCCTTTAAGATCTGCCAGCTCTGTTCTGCCACCTTGTCCCTGAGGACCATTTCCCAGGGGGTCCTATTGACTAACTCCTTGAAGAGCTGGAGGTTTGCTTTCCTAAAATTCAGGGTCCTGACTAGGCTCCTCACCTGGCACGTATCCCTCAGGACCGTGAACTCCACCAGTGTGTGGTCACTGCAGCCCAGCCTGCCTCCAATCTTGACATCCCCGATGAGCTCACTCGCATTGGTGACTATGAGGTCCAGTATGGCATCCACTCAGGTAGGGTTGTCTATTTCCTGTCTTAGGAAGTTATCGTCAAGGCACTCCAGGAACCTTCTGGATTGTCTATAGCTTGCCACGTTACTTTTCCAGCAGATGTCAGGGTGGTTGAAATCCCCCAGCAGGACAAGAGCCTTCGAGTGCGATGCCTTCTGTAGCTGGAGTAAGAAGGCTTCATCAGTAGGTTCCCCTTGATCAGGCGGCCTATAGTAGGCACCAACCACAAGGTTCCCCATGTGAACTTCTTGAGGTTCAAGAAGGCCAAATGCAAGGTCCTACATCTGGGTCAGGGCAACTCCCAGTATCAATACAGGTTGGGGGTGAAAAGATTGAGAGCATTCCTGCAGAGAAGGACTAGGGAATACTGGTGGATGAAAAGCTGGACATGAGCCAACAGTGTGTGCTCGCAGCCCAGAAGGCCAAACGTATTCTGGGCTGCATCAAAAGAAGTGTGGCTAGCAGGTCGAGGGAGGCAATTCTACCCCTCTACTCCGCTCTGGTGAGACCCCACCTGGAGTACTGCGTGCAGCTCTGGAGTCCTCAATACAGGAAAGTCATGGACCTGTTTGGAGCAGGTCCAGAGGTGGGCTGCAAAAATGATCAGAGGTATGGAGCACCTCTCCTATGAAGAAAGAACAAGGGGCAAGTGGTAATGGTTTTAAAATAACGCGGATAGATTCAGACTAGATATAAGGAAGAAATTTTTTACAATGAGGATGGTAAAACACTGGAATAGGTTGCCCAGAGAGGTGGTAGATGCACCATCTGTGGAAATGTTCAAGGTAGGTTAGATGGGGCACTGAGCAACCTGATCTTGTTGAAGATGTCCCTGCTCATTGCAGGGAATATTGGACTAGATGACCTTTAACGGTCCCTTCAACCCAAAACTATTCTATGATACTATGATTCTGTGATTCCATTTAACAGTCATTATTTGCTAGCCTGCTGTATTCATATATGCATGTAGAAATATTCTGTGTAGTTAGAACAGTTTGCTGTTGCTGCCAGTTCTTTAGCATTAGAATTAGTTTTTCATAATCTCTTTTAAATATATAATTGAGTTTTGGATTTTTCTGCAACATTGCAGCAGAGAAACTTGACATGTTTCATCAAGGATGGGAAGAAAGGATGCTGAGCTGGGAGCTCAAGGAAGTTTTCCTCCTCAATGGTAGGTAATCCATTCCTTACTAAAAGTATCCATGTCAAAAGATGTAGCATGTGCTGTTTTCCAAATAAGAAACAATTTTTTGCAATAATATCAAGGTGAAATTATTATTGAAAATAATGAAAGTATAACATGTAAATTACTTATATAACATTCTTATTTGTCAGTGGTCACTCACACTGATATGACTTTGTGGAGGATACCACATGAAGGGCATGTTTCTTGTGTCAGAGAAGAACATACACGTTGGTTAGACCATTTCCTTAATTCTATAGACAAAAGTAGCAAAGGTCAAAATTAGGTATTATATCAAGCAGTATAGACTATTGTTATGGATGAGCTGTGTAACACATAAAAACATACAGCAAAAATTAGTGACAAAAATTAAAACATTACTCTATGAGATTATAGAATCATAGAATGATTTGAGTTGGGAGGGACCTTAAAGATCATCTAGTTCCGAACGCCGTGTTATCTAAATGCCTATGAGTGGCAAAGTGCAACTGTTCAGGCAAAAATGTTTAAAGGAAATTTTGTGTAATTCTGTGGTCCACAGCTGCAGGATATGGGTAATTTCCCGCTTTTGACTGATAGTTTTGGAAGCAAATTTCAATTTGATTTGTCTTTAATTTGTGTACAGTGGTAAGAGTGATATGCATGAGTTTTCAAAAAATTTGTAATGGATTTGCTTCAGATTTATCCATACAGTGATGAAGGTGTGTTTTCCATCATTTCTATTTTTTATAGCTGTCACGTAGATTATATGCAAATATGAAAGTCAGTTATCATTCAGGAACAAAGTGTTGTTCACTGTGAACTGACGAAGGTGTTATGCACATTTTACCTCTGTTTTTTATAGGAATTCAACCAGGGGTAGACATCTATTAGGTTTTCTGCTCAAAGGAGTCTTGGGGTCTTTCTTTACAAGGTGCTTTACTGTTAAGTACCTGAATATATTATAGCTAATTTAAGCAAACTGAGGTAGATGTCCACCTAAAAACTGTAAAAATGTTATTGCTAATGAGTGGCAAGAGTTATTGTTGAGTTGTTAGTGTAGTCAGAGAAAACCTGGAAGATTAACATGAAGATGTTTTCAGAAATCGTATTCCTGATAATTTGTAGTAACTGGTTGGCTTGAATGTTTTTCTCTGCTGCATGAAGTGAAATTACCTCATAGCTGAGGCAGGGAGTAGGGAGAAGTCAGATGAGCATTAGCATTTTCCCCTGTGGTATTGCCTATTTCAACTTCTATATCAGTTATAAAAGTTGCTCGGTTTAGGAACTCCATGTTGCAAAATGTGGGATGCACAATAGCTCCACTTATTGTTAATTGGAGACACGTGGCTGTCTGGTCATCAACAGAGCTACTAAAGTGATCTGTATTTCATTCAAAATGCAAGAATAATAGAGAACCCTGCAGCTGGGATCCAAGAGTGGAGTGGAATTCAGGAATGCTTTGTATATCTGAGTGAAAATGCATCTTGCTGTGGAAAAATGACCATTCCATGTTTTATTGTCTTACCCTTTCCATATAACTCCACAAACTCTTATTATAGAGGAAATAGAAGCAGTTGGGAATTGGCCTCACAAACAATACAGACAGTAGAATGTTTTACGTACAGGTACAGTACAATACCCCATATTGATAGTCAACATTTATACATCAGATCAAGGTGCTCCATTCATTGATATATCTCTTTTAAATAGAAAATTCTGTTTCCTACCTAATCTAGTCTTGTTTTACCTCAAAATCTAAATATGACAATGAAAAATGCCTACTTTTTAATGTAGTAACAAATTACACTCCAATTGGGAATACTGGGATCATGGGATATCAATAATAAGAATGAGGTGAGACCTATTAATACTGTGCCCAGTTAAGTATCTTCTAATTTTTAATTTAATTATTATTTAATTAAATTTATTTAATTATTTTTAAGGATAACCAGGATCAGCACCTAACCATTTCTTGCACCAGTTACTTCAGAAGATATGTAAAATATACATTGTTATGCTGTGATTTGTCAGAAGAACAAATTTAGGCAATTATTTTTTTCAGTCACTGTAGGATTTTCGAGACTTTTAACCATTTCACTCAAAACTGACAATTCCATGTTTGTGTCCTTTTAAAATTACATCTAACTGGTTTGGGGCATTTTTAGCCTAAGGGAGCCCTCTAGCATGGAAGTCTACTGCTTAACTGTTTTACAAAAATCATAATGTGTAAATCTACATTCATACTTGAAAATTACAGGGATTTAAGAATATCAGAAATTATGATACTGATACATTTGGCAAGACAAAGGGCTTCTGTAATAAGGGCTGTTTATGCCCTTATTAGCAAGCACGCAAGCCAAAAATTGTAAAGTGTGATTATCTAAAAGTGATCAACATAAAGTGAATGGCCAGATTATCAGCTGTCCTGGGCAACTGCAGCTTCCTTTGATATCACCAGAGAAAAAGACAAGTCAATGCCTTCCATTGCATTCAACTCCAATGGGTATCACAGATGCTCAGGACCCATTGGCACAAGGGTATTGGTGGTAGATAAAACCTGATTTTAGGCATATACAGTTAAAAAAAAAATCCATAACGTTTATTTAAATTGAAGGCCTAAAATCGTAACTGTCCTTTTATTGATTTAGTTAAAATAGTTTTTCCTTTCTGTATAGTCATGCATCATTTCCTTAAGCATAAGACACAGGCGTTAGCTTAATATTCCTATCATTAAGGAGCTTAATGATTCAGATCATAATATACAGTCTGCCAAGTCTGTGGGACAATATTGAAAATTTGCCCATCATTATGGTCTCAAAGTGACTAAGGGAACCAGAACATCTATTTGTAAGTCAAAATGGTATATGCTTTCAGTCTGAAGAGGCATGTTATCGAGGAGAATGCATACACAGGCAACACGGGAAATCTTGCTGGCTCACAGCAGTGCTGTAAAAAAATTGGACCACTTTTTAGAGGTCCAGAAACTCATTTAGCTGATTTCCTATGGGAGATGAATTAGAAGAAGTTTCAGTAGATTCTTGTGTCTTCAGTTGCTCTGTAAGGAAATAACGTGTTCAACAGTGCTTCAGGCATGCAGCAAGGTTAACATTGATGCTGTATTTCCAAGGCACACACCTATCACTAGGCCTTTGTGTGTGTTTACATCTTGGGACTAGTTGTCAATCAAAGGAAAAGAAACATTATGGTGAAAAATACCATGTTATCAAAATATGGCTTCATCAAGAACGATCCAGGTTGCAACAAATAAGGGAAACTTTTATTTATTACTGTTTTGTATTTTAAAATTGTCTCTACTGTATACAGATATGCATATCTCCTGTGTTCTCTATGGGTTTTAGAGTAGTAGAAATGAATGATAAAAAAAAAAAAAACAACAGATTAAAATGCTGAAGAATCCTTGTCATTAGGAAATGGCAGGTTAGCTACTGGTGCCAGTGCCAGAAACTCAAATGCAAGGGTTCAAACTTAAACCGAAATAAGGAAGATGGTGTTTGACATTTATCAACACAGATCCTACTTCATTTAAACTAAGCCCCAGATGAATTTACTGGCTACATGTGAGGGATGGAAATCAAAACTCAGCCTTAACTGTAGTGGGCACTGCTTCCTCACTTCATGTCACAACAATCACTCAACCACAAATAGCTGTAGTTCAAGAGTTTGCAGCAGCTTGCATAATTTGATAGGTGAAATAAAGAATATAGGAGTCAATCTGAAGTAACGAAAAAGGCCAAGAAGGCAGAACATACTTAAACCTGAATTTGCTCAAGAAACAGAAAATGTGAATATCAAGAATTCCAGCTGCAAATCAGATATTTTCTCTGTTGGAATTTCAGCTAACATTGCCCTTATCCAGTTAAATCTATCTGTTGCTGGCGCTACTGTTCCTCTGCTTCTCTGGTGTGAAGCAAAAGTTTATTGAGCCATAGCTTAGCCTCAGCCTTACTACTAGGGTAGTAGAAAAGCCATCCTTATTGTGTTGACTTCTCTATATCCCTAACCTTACAGATTTCACGTCACCAATTAAGGAAGAAGAATACAATTCTCACCTTTTTATACTTTTACTAAAATAATAGAATATGAAATATAACAGTGATTTAAGCTGTTTGAAAGGACCTAGAGGTTGGAGCATTCACAGCACTTCACTTTGAATGATGGATTCACGTATTGCCAGGCACTGTAGAACAGTGTTTGGTAGCTTCCTGCAACAGGGATGGTCATAGCTGCTTCCGCTGCTCGCCTTTTGATTCACATTTCCCATGAGGGTGTCTCATTCACAAAATAACTAGCTCCAGTTTTCTGTTTGTAGTGCATGATCATGTAAATACCTTGCAATAATATACCTTCAGCGTTTTTACTGGAACGTTAATACCATTCTATACCTTACTCGTTATTTGAACCCGCCCTTTCAGTTTGAAAAAAAGGGCTCTAAAAATATTTACCAGACAAAAACTATCACTAGTTGCTAGTGATTAACAAAGTGGCATTTTATAGAGCCAACCTAATTAATGAAAATGAATGTGTAAACTCACAGCATACTTAATAAGTATATCCATGTAAGTTACAACTACAGAAAATTTGCGAGTTCTGGTGGTATAGCCTATTATAGCTTTTTTTGAGAAACTTAGAAGTTAAGAACACATGCCTCTGGTACACAACATGTGAAGCTTTAGCAGAATCAGTTCTTTCCCTTGCAGCTGTGTTTACACCTGTATCATATTTCAGAATTCCCCCTTGGATTATTTTTTGGTTCTCCGTCATGGTTTTTTACAGTTTTTTGTTTATTTTGAATGTGAAGACTCTTGACTTTGCCTCCAGAGTTTCTGAAAAGATTAAAAATCCAAAGGAGTCCTAGAACTGCTAAAGTATACATGTATTTTAGAGTCAGTTAAGAAGCCTTTTTCCTTCTACACAGAATTGAAGTTCTTTATAATTTTGCACAGATATAATGCGAGAGCAAGGAAAAGATGACATTTTGCACAGCATGTTCCCCTTTCCTACTTACAGTTCACATGTGGTCCTGTAGTAAATACTGCAGCATCATCAGCTGTGCTCCGTGTTGCTTCCTCTTCAAAAAGCAGGTGAATAATGGTAATGCTTTTTACTGGGTCTAAAAGCGATGTTTCAAGGAACCAGTTAGAAGTATTCTTTTTCACAGCCCCCCAAGGCAAGAAATGGAGGGGAGCAAACAAAACCAGACAATTGTATGTGTAACCCTTTTCAAAGAAATTAAAAAGTACTCTATTCCCAAAGTGATGGTACTTATGGCTCCTTTCCTTCCTGAGCAAAAAGAAAACAATTGAAAAGGCCTGTCTTTTATTTCCTTTTCCAAGTTAAGTAGCAGCTTTTGTGAATACAAGTAGGGAGTCTTATGCCCATTTGGCACACAAAACAAGTTTGCAAAGAATCCCTTTTTCCTATAGAGATTTCAGTATTGTCTTCTTTCTGCTCGCATGTTAGAGGTACATTTTATGCCACAGTAGACTTGAGTTGCTTCCAGTCCCTGAGGATACAAAGTTGATCCCTGAGGATCCAAAGAACCGAACCTGGTATTTTGTACAAACCAAAGTGATTTCTAGGCTGCACCGTCAGGACTTCCTGTGAAGACACTAATTCTTCCCCTTGGTGGAAGCATAAGCCAGGATGTCCTGAAAACTATGGAGGCATAACTTTAACTACTGTCAGATGAACATCTCATTGGCTGTATGAGAAGGCCAGTATGGATCTCTCAGAAGATCTGTGTATGGTTTGTAATTGTATTCCTTGCTGTCCAACAGGCGTAAGTTCCTGTCCCCACTCCCACCTAACTTCAGATGCTAACTGTATTTTCTTTCTCTTGTTGGGAGCTCGTAAGTATATCTGCAGTGTTAGTTAGCCCATTGTCCATAAGTCACAAGTTACTCATAAGGCAGGAGAAGATAATTCATAAAAAATACTGCTATCAGAGAAATAGCAAGTGCCCTGAAGGAAAGCTAGGAGTTAATTCATGAGTGCTGTGGGTATCTTCTGGCATCCCAGTCCAAGTGTCACATTCTTTTTTTGGTATTGATGCCGTGAAATGCCAAAATTAAGACTTAATAGCCTTGGTGACTATTAAGCAGGTATTCTTTATTGCAGCGCTGGGTGCAAGGGGGATAGCTCCTCCAAACTTGCACACCGTAAAGGGTCAGTTAAACAGCTTATATACACGATTCACACAAGGTTTTCGGGAAATCATTAACATGTTCATTATTTTTTCTGGGAACTCATTACCATAGGCTACTACCCACTCCGATATGCACATTATAGTCTCTTGGTGGTCCTTCAGAATCCTCTGGTAATCATTTACTCCTCTTTGTTTTGGTCAGCTGTCCTTATCTGGTTGCCAAAAGCCACCGGACTTGGTCTGGCTGAAAAACAGTTTGTCATGTCTCAATGGTCCTGTTCTCTTTGTTGGGTGATAGCTGTAGCTCCAAGACCAGTTCTAATCAGATGATTACTTCTCACAGACAATAGGGCCTTGGATAGCTGCTCCAGTTGTCTCTATGGCTCCAGATGGCTCCGCCTGTCTGCCAGTTCTAAGGTAGAGCTGCCCTAGTGTTATCATTCAGGAGCCTTTTACCTATACTATTCTTGCTATGCTATTTGCTATGTTGCAATGTCTAACTGGATGTTGCTTCCCCGTATCAGTATTCTGCACTTAATTGTTTCTAATTTTGAGATAAACCACGATTTTATAAAGTAATAGCTTTCTATTTACTTACATGACACACGGCAATCCTCAGCTGTTTTGCGTCGTGCCTAACAGTAGAGGCGTGCAGTTTTGTGCATGTATTTTAAAAAGGCTAGGTGATCTATCAATTAAAAATGTTGAAGAACACTGGTGTAAGGGAATAAAGTTTAGATTATGTGGCACGAGTTTTCCAGCTGTGAATAAGTTAGAGACAGTTGTTCTTGTATAATTATGTTGATGTATTGCTGAGCAATTTTGTAGTGCAATATGCTGCACCGAGGTGAAACTGGTGCATTTGCTGGTGCAACTGCCTCTAAGCTAGACAAAGCCCTGCTCTCAGTGTCAGGCTTCTTAGGGAACACACATCAACAGAACTGCTCTGCCTGAGTGCAATAAACAACCTCACTGCTAAGTGGAAACACACCACAGAAAACAACCTACAGCAAAAGATCACATTTGTTAACCGTTTTGGAATGATTTGTAAGGTTCCTTAACATTACTCTTGATTTATGCCATTGTGTTCACTGCCTCTTGCACAGGCTTTTCCCATAAGGAGCCAATTTGTCTACTGGAGAGACATACATTCTTAAAGAAAAAGGGAATTTTTAATCTTAAAAGGAATAAGAACATTTTGGCGCTTCTAAGAATACTAAAGCTCTTCAGAGTATCAGGTGGCCAAAACTTGCAGGATTCCTATAATTTTGCTTAATATTACTTCCTTTTAAAAGACGAAGAGAGCGAGAAACAGAACTGGTTCAGTGTTTTTGCATGTTTTTGGTTAGATAAGGCCCAGAAGCTTTGAGCCTTGATTCTCAGCACTCCTTTCTGGACTCTGCATTTATTTGTCATTGTAATATGTATTCTTGTAAATAGAAGAATTGTAGTAACTACATAAAACTTGTTTTCTGCTTTCAAAAAGATTTTATTTTATTGCTTGGAATTGTTTTCATATGGTGCAGCCAAAAAAACAAATGAAAAACATGACAGCCAAACAGTTGCATGTCAAGGAGTCCTTAACCATGAGAGTCATGTCAAAGGACTGTCAGGAGGACTCCTGACCTCACTGTATTTTGAAATCATCTGTTTCTGAAGCACATATTTATAATCCATATAATCACTATACCAGTGTCCCATTTGACCTGTAGCAGTAGTCTATCTTTTTAAGATTTCCACTTACTATATAGACTTCAGTCTTGGATATAGGAAAGACATGTGACGTGACTCTCATAGATTAAGATTTCTATAGTCAAGCAAAGTAACTGTCTGGATTTTTACTCTCTCTACATGTATGTTTCTACTAGTTCATCATCATGTTAGAGATAGGTGCTTTAGAGAGAAAAATTGATCAGATACTATATGTAGCATTTTCAAAAGCAGTATAACGGATCAGTATACTAAAATGGCATATGCATCCTTTAAACAGTATACCTATATGAAAATCCACAATGTTTAGTAATGAAAAAATATGCAACAATTAGATATGTGTAACAGATAACATAGAAGAGTAGCACAGGCTTCCTTAGTAAGAAAAGCTTAGCAAAAATTTCTGTAAATGTACTCAAATATATCAATCACTCTGAACCACTAAGTGTAAAAGATGGTGTAAAACAATCACACTGGTATCCACTGAAAAATTAAAATTGTTGAAATCAATATACGAATTAAAACAGAACAAAACACGGAGAAATACAGCTAGAATCCAAATCTCCATATTAGTCATATTGAAGGAAGAATAACATTGTTCCGTTTCAACAGCAGTGATGAATTACAGGTAAAAAAGTTCTTTCAGGTACAGGTAAAAATGTACTTTCGCTTTTTAGGTTTTTAATCTATATTAATTTTCCTTAAATACACTGATAGGTTTCTGTTTTTGAGTTAAGAGGCACTACCTTCTACTTTCCTTGATTTAGAAATACTTTTCATTTCTTTGTGGTGCTTTTTAGAAACTTGGAAATAAAATAAGCTTCATGTGTTTCCTTACGACGTCCTTTCCTGCGACGAACAAACAGCACTGGGGATTCACACTGCTTAAAGATGTGTCATAAGGACAAAACAACACTTTTTTTTCAGCAACAAGTTGGAAGTATGCATTTAAATTCTAAAAAATCAAAGGAAGGGGATTTTTCTGTAATACTTGTGAATTTTGTAAAATTATTTGCAGTCCTTTTAATATACTGAAGAATAAAATGAAAGCTTCAGATGCAAGTAATGTTAGGGTAGGAATTTTCATTAGATTGTGGATGAAGTTTATTATGCCTGAATCCAGTAAATATTTTACATATATGATTTGCTATAAAGAATAAATCTGAAAACATCCTGCATTTTATAGAAATTCTTATTATCTCAGGAACCATGTTATAAACCAGTCATTCAATCCTTACCTTACATTACACTGTGGTAGAAGGGAAGTTATATTTATTTGCAGGATGTTCGATGCATGATGCTGAAGATTGTCTTCCAGGAATCTACAGCTGTGATCTTAGTCAATACAAAAGTTCTAAGTGAATTCTGTTTATAGTTTAACTAAGGCAATGTCAAATGCAAAGGGCTGAGTTGTTTTTTTGTTTGTTTTTTTTTTTTCTTTACAAATACAGCATTTTTTCAGTGCTGATTTTGTAATGCAAAATGGTGATGAGAATTGTCATCTATTCAGCTTGTGCCCTAGTAGAACTCTCTGCATCCTTATCACCTCCAAAAACATCAGTTATATTAGGAATATTAGTTTGATACATATTAGAATATTTTTATACTAAAATACAATATTAAATACTTAAATACTTACAATGTATGTTATACTGCATGGCAAAAGATCTACCAATTGCCTTAAAATATCATTGCTTTATAAATACAAAAACTTAACAAAATCCATTTTGGATTCCAAAAGTCTAGTGTGTTATAACGATTTTTTCCATAAAGATAATTCTTTCAGGCATGTTAGCTACCAGATTTTAGCCAGCTCTACAGAGATAGCGTGTTTCTTGGTGTTTTAATCGAATGAAGACAGATATAGGAATCAGTTAACTTTCTTTATTGGTGTAGCTGCTGCTGTAATTCTATAGCTTATTTATAAGGAGCATAGAGATCTAGCTGGAATGCAGCTTACTTGGGAGTGCCTTTTTTACATATCGCCTTACTTCATTCACTGAAGGCAGCTTGGCTCACTGAGTGAGGTTCCTTGCTGTGAGCTTTCTGAATAAAAATCTAGTTCTGTGCCAAATGTCAGTTCTCAGTATGTGGTATTTCAGGTCCCACTTCAGACTTCTTACCTCCACAGAGGAACATAGCTTGAAACAGTGAGCAGAACG
The DNA here is from genome assembly GCA_013398915.1 of Dromas ardeola. NCBI lineage: Eukaryota > Metazoa > Chordata > Aves > Charadriiformes > Dromadidae > Dromas > Dromas ardeola. Next base: position 11,973 of record VYZM01013961.1, read on the forward strand.
CATGTTCAAAACAGGTCCTTTCAACAGTATCATTTTCAGTGTTCATGTGAAAACAGGAACTTTAGTAAATACACCTTGGAAAATGTTCCCAGACATTGTGTGTAGAGGTTATATATCTTAATAATTTCCAAAGTATTGCCATCAATGTCAGGATAAATGCAATATATTTTGAAGTTTCCATTTCCTTCCTCAGGTCCCCTGAAAAAACACTGAGATACTAAGAATAATTGATCCAGAGACATTACATTTCGATGGGATATGGGATACTCTGGCAGAACAAGCATGTGAACCTGAGTGGTCTGTAGATGACGTACTACACACCCACTAGACTATGGATTTATTAACCCTCTCTAATTCTCTGTCTATATGTCAATTAATTTAAATGGAACAATTCTGATGGGAATGATCAAGAGATCTACCCTACAGCTTATAAAATGTGCCTTATAAAAGGCATATACAAACCAAATACAGAAAATTGTCAGATTTTTATATTTTCCGATATAATGGTAATCAGAAAGGTAAAACAGCTCAAGCAGGTAAAGCAACATTGAATCAGACAACTTCTTATCTGAAAAGATGTATATACATTATGGGCTGCTTCATCCATGTAACAGTAAGATCCAGCTCCAGCCGATGCTCCAGTGATGCCCATGGATCTGACTTGAGACAGGAAGAAAAATGTCACTGCAGATGGGTGGTGTTGAGCAGGCAGTCACAAGACAGGCAGTGGGATATTCATCACTGAAGCAACCGTGAAGAAGGAATAGCAAAAGGAGGGCCAGAGGGCAAAATCTGACCTGTTGCATGATGTGTTTTGTATGTGAATGGGGTGGACTGTGAGAACTCTGAAACTAAGCTAAGGGTAACCCCTACAGAGAACTTTTTTTTCTTCTCAACTTTCCTGGTTTCTTAATGGATGAATGACTTATTATTACATGTAGAAGGATAAGACCTACTAAGTCTAGGTTGCTTCCTGTTGCCATGGTGATTACAAATGTTGGTTGTGTTTACTCCTCTGAAATGAACAGCATTAAAATTTTCCAGCTTTTTATGGTGATTATTTTATGTTACACAAGCAGAGTGAGAACGCATTTTTCAGCAATAGAGCAGTATGGATACTTAGGCTGACAGAAAACCTCTCATACATTACGCAATTCTGTGATACTGTGAATGCAAGTTGTAAGCTTCTGGTACTACAGAAAGGGGTGCGGAAATTTTTTAGTTGACCATGTTTGTCATTTGTAGTGGAGTGCACAACCTGCAGAGTGTTCAGCCAGCAGCCTTAACTGAGTCCATTAGAACTTGCTCAGAATTTTCTCTAATGTTGAGCCAGATTTGAATGTATGCATCATACTGATGAGAAAAAATGTATTGACTCACTTTGCTTTTGGGTAGGTGGGGATGCAGAACATAAGTAACTTAATTTACATTTTGTGGGGCTGCATTTCCTTCTTAATTACTATTTAAGATATATCTGCCTTCAGGTTTTTATATCAGTCTGAGTATAAGAATTTTGCTAGCATTGTTCCTGCAAGGTGACATTTCGCACATTTTTGTTTAGATCTTTTGCTTTACTTTCCTTGATTTTTATTTTTTTTTAATCAATTATTATTCTGAGACTGAACATCATGGATGAAATCCATCGCTTCCAAAGAGATGACATAATATTATGAAGTTCAATCAGGTTGATATGTGACTTGTCACTACAGTGGTTTATGAAGAAATATGGGAATAAATTCAGGTCTTGGCCTGCTTTATATGTGTGTTCAAAAGTCTGCATTTCTGGGGAAGGAAACATAGACAGGTCAGGACTCTACAGTCATTTGCTGGGATCCCAGAAATACCACTCTTGTGCAAATGCTGCGTACTTCTGCCTGACCAGATAGAAAATAGTCTTGTGTTTTTTGCATACAAAATGTTTGTGTCTAAAATGAACTGTGGTATTTAAAAGTTGGTGGTAGACCTATGGGAAGTCACTGCCTTTGCTTGATACAAGATTATTGCCAGTGCTGTTAAAGAACAGGTAATGTAATTTTTTTTTTTTCATTTTAAGCAAAAGACTATACCTCTGGGCTTGATTTTTCAAGTGTTGTGTAACACACAATAATATGGGTTGGTTTAGATGTGTTTATCTAAAACTTGCTTCTTTTTGTGACCTAAAGTTGTAACTGTATTACTACATGTCTTTGTTAAATTGATCCTCTCCAAAACTAATTCAAGATTAGAGCTGCATGAGGAACTAAAGTAAGAGATCTTAAGCTATCATGTCTTTGTTTATTACCATGTCTGTTTAAATCTTACTGCTTAATATTGCTTAAAATGGCTTTTCATTTGTTTCCAGCCAGCCAAATCTCCTGCCTGCAGCAGGAGAGAGCATATTTGAGGTCTAGATCTAGAACT
>VYZM01013965.1:0-65504 GCA_013398915.1 Dromas ardeola
AGTCAGTGGTTTGCTTAAACATTTTATTTGCATGAAAAAAATGGATTTCAGTTCTTCAGTCACAGCCTGATGCTAGCAAAGGTCTGACACTGCAGTTACCCTGGAAAAAGCTACAGTTATTATTTGAAATGGGGCAGGAGCCCATTTGGTGAAAGGAGCTGCTGCCTGAAGCACCACAGGTCCAGGATGAAAGCAAAGCTGTCCATTCTCTGCAGTATCCACAAGAACAGCTCTGTGGCCCCACACTGCTGTGGCAGTTACCAAGAGTAACCCATGTTTGCAGGCTTCCCTCTGGCAAAGAGAGAAGAGGTTTGAACTCAAAACCTTTGATGCGAAGCATGACCATTCAGGGTCAAGAGAAGTAAAAAAAAAAAATAAATAATTTTGTCCATTGGTAGCACTAAAAAGTTGAAACTTTGCAGAAGTGCTTCTTTGCTTGCTCCAGCAGGATCTCTAAGTGAGTCTCTGTTAGGTGACCAGACTTGAGCTCTGATCATCTCTCATTTGTGTGGTTAAAGTTCATGTCCAGGTTTGGTCTACAAAACCCAAGCATGCTTTCAGGTTATGGGTAAACCGTATTTGATGTACTGCAGTGTAAATCCACAACACAGAATACAGCTGAACAGCTATCCTGGAGTCTAGACATGGAAGGAAGTAACAGCTGCCGCCAGGCACAGATCCGGTAGAGATTATTGCAGTCACAGCAAGGACTAATTCAAAGGTATATGACTGGACTAAATATGTTATCATGAAAACAAAACCTGTATCATGAAGGCAATTGCCATGGTGAGAAAGTAAAGAAACAGATGGGCAAACTCTGCATCTCCTGTCTACCTCTGCTACTGCAGCCAGCTGTCAGGCCATTAAACCTGCCTGGGGGGGGGAACACACAGCCAAGGAGCAGCTCTACAGCTGTGCTTCCTGCTTCCCCAGCACTGCCTTCTCCTCCATCTAGTAACAAGTGGCCTGGCAATTTACCCTTATTTTGGAGCACTAATCCTTGTGATACGCTATACGAAAGGAAACATGACTTGTTGCAGGACTACATTAGTATTTTTTTTGCAGATATTCCTTTCACCTGGAAGTAGAAGGGCAAAGTTTACACCTACTGCTATGTAGGACATGGCAAACTATGACACTGCTCCATCAAAATCAGATCAACCTAGACTTCCAAAAAGCACCAGCAACATAATTCTGGTATATGCCACTGATTTTGCTCTCTCCTAATCAGTCACAATACTGAACAGTATCACCAAAACCAAGACAGACAAACAGCAAATCCAAGAAAGACAGCCCTATGCTGAAGCAGTCCAGAAATACGAGAATGATATGTGAGACACTGGGAAACAGGGTAAGAGTGCCAGCATCTTATCACCCAACAGCCATGCACAGCCTACAGCAACCAACAAATACTGTTGCTGCTTTATAGGTCTCTGCATCATTTAGCAGTCTGGCAGACAGGGGAAGCTTTGTGCCAGCACCAGTTTAGATGTAGTATAGATGTCAGTTTGCTCTCTTGCCTTTTAGCAACATCCCAAGCATACATCATGTTTGCTTGCCCCCAAAAGACTTTTCATGTACCCAACACAGCTCCAAAGGAAACAGATCAGCTATGAGATGGTGCAGGGATCAGCAAGGAAAAGATTAGCAAGATGACTTTTAAAAAAAAGAATGAGGAAGTAGGCTTATTATATGGATAAAGGGCAGCTGCTCTTATCAGCACGGGTGGCACTGAAGAGCAAAAATTGAAAAATTTAGAAGCTCAGGTTGCAGTCTGCTAAGCACTGCATTCATCCAAGTGTGTGCTTTTGTTACAGGACAGCACACAGGAAAACCCAAGATCCACTGCACTTAGAGACTTCTATTGGATTTCAGTGGGATTTATCTCAGGCCTAAGATTAAGTCAGTTACAAGATCTACTAACTGTTATTGTGAAGGCTATCACTACCACTATTATCACAAATACTTATCCCAAATCTCAACTGAAACTTTAAGTACTGAAAAATCTCATGAGCTGTCCTCTTGCTGTAATCAAGACAGATTTTTTTACTAACTTCATTAAATTGAGCATGTTAGACCATTTTTTCCCCGTTTAATAAGACAAACACACACCTGATCATGCCTTACTAGACTATAGTCTGAAAGAGGCTCTCAAATTCTCATGAGCCTCGTATTATGTTGCTGAGAGGCAGTAAAGCACAGGACTTGCACTGCAACATACTGAAAAGTCATTCGAATAGCAGCAAGAAGAAACAACTCTCAATTAAAAAACACCCTTAAGGCAATTCTAATACCATGTGTTAAAAAGCTCTGGATTGGGTCAGGCTTGCTGCTGCAGGCAAGCTACACACTTGTGTGCTCCACGAAGCATACGCATGTTCAATTATTCTTTGAGTAATTTCCTATGCCCTCTGTACTGAGAGCTCAGTGACTCTTCAGCAGAAGGTACCAGACCCAGGTGGTTTGGATGAGCATCCACTTCAGCTGTGCAGCCAGGGTGAACTAAACATACTGATAGCTGTTTGAAGCTGGAAATCAAAGTTCTGGCAAGCAACACAGAAAATATCCAGCCGCTCCCTTAAATAGAAACACAAACCTTTCTCTCTCCCCAAATCACCCAGTGTTGCTAATATTAACAGCTTCACTGGCTGAAGTAAAAAGTAGTAACTGCTGAAAAGAGCTAGCTACACTTCATAGATAGCATTATCAGCATTTGACAGCATGGTGAAACATGAAAATGTTATCAATGTACTACAGCGTGATCAGTCCTACAGAGCTTCTGTCAAGTTCATCAACAGGTACCAAAGATTATTTATTGGTTCTGTATTTCCCATGTTGTAAGATCTTACTGTAACAGAGCTGAATTTTTGTACACTCTGCACTACAGTAGACAAGTTGCATCAGATTAAGGAGGCGGATAGGAACATTCTACATATTGTATAAAATACACAGGGGAAACCTCTTGGGAGCAGTCAGCTACATCTTAAAAACTAAGAAAAGCAACACTTGGCTTGCTAAAGTAGTAGCAGGATTGCCTTATACCCAGCTACAAGATAGCCAAGAGGAAATGCAAACAGGAACTGAAAGTGTCAGACCCAGAAGCCAAGGAAAAAAAAAGCTAGAAGGAAACTAGGTCATCCCCTGTCCCCTAAAAAATCACTGGCAGATACAAGCATATCAGAAATGCCAAATTACAGCGACACGAACATACCTGGCTAATGCAATGCAAAGCTTATTCATTTTCTCAGTTGAAAAAAGTATTTCCTGATGTATCAACCTGACTTCACTTGCTGCAATTTAAGCCCATGATTTTTTTCTTTCAACAGTTACAGAAAATATATTCTTCAAATACATGAAAGATTTCCCCAAAGAGGAAAGGAAGAAAACTAACATTCCCTTTGCTATAATGCTGACCTTAAAAATTGTTAATACAAGCGGATTATGTGCCTGAAGAAGAAAGAAGGCGGCACTTAATCATTGATGCTAAAGTTGAAGGAGAAATTAAGAATTCATATTTAAAGTGTTAATGAGAACGATGTTCAAATTTAAGTTTCAAGAGTATAAACTAGCTAGGAAACACAGGAAACGGGGCAGTGAGAAAGATGAAGGACAATAGTGCAGATCAGAGATACTGAGCAAATCAAACTAACACATGGCTTGGATAGAGTCTACACTACAAATGATATTTTTGAGCACTATTTACTAAACTACACTACTGAGCAAACCAAACTAGCTGGTACTAGAAGGAATGGACGTGTGGTACTCCTAGCATTAATTAAGCACAAGTTGAATTATGAACTTTTTCTCACTACTCAAGTAGCCCCTACTAAACTGCATGCTGCCATGGCTCAATTGGCTTCGTTACTTGAGCTATCTCAAACTAGTTAGTGGAGGTAACTTGATGCTACAGTGCAGATTAAAGTCCTATGCTAAACAGGGTTCAACGATAACAGCTAGAAAAACAACTAGCAACTGAAAATGTATCACAGGAAAGACAAACTCTTTCTTTAGCTTTGTTTTGTGCAATACAGAAGTCTGTTTTAAAACCTCCCCACGTCTGATTCTTGCAAGCCAGGATGGTCTCAATCTTCTTAGACTGGGATCTCACCAAGCATATCTAAAATACGCAATACAACAGGACGCAGATAATCCTTAAATTCATCAACGCTTATGATGGCAGATTCTGTTAATAGGCTTGCTACCATGTCTAGGAAATTTAACGCCAGAGTTCCAGGAGGCCCTTCAGATTATTAAACTACATACCATACTAAGAATGAAAATCTAAGCCCCAAGGGCACATCATCTGAAACCCACCTTTGGAAATTAATATAGAATTCCAGAAGTATACTTCTATAGCAGTGTAACAACTCTGAGAAAATAAAATCCCCCACAAGATATATTGGCCTTCACAACAGACTATGTATATTAGAATTATCTTTTCCTGAGTGATGTTTCTTTGTGTATTTGAGACTATTATGTTGGTGTCAGTTTGGCTGAGCAAGTCTACTATAATAGAGCACATAAGCAACTGGTAGAAATTCTGAACATTCCTGACTGCTGCAAAGAATGATTCAACTGAAGCCACAGAAAGCAGAGCAGTGACTAAGCATCTAGATAACAGACACATTAATGCATAATTAACATACAGCAGTTATAGTACGGCTATTCACCCCCACTGTTGGGAGGTGACAGATTCTTCCTTAATTGTATTCGTATGATGTTAACTTTCCACCAAGTTCAACCAAGTTGTGTTGCTGTACTATTGTTTCAAGTAAAAAGAACAAATATGATACAACCAACCTCCCACCAAACCTTAAATACAGACCTATTTAAGTGAAGCCACTTAAAACTGGTGTTTTCATACTACAGCTTATGCTTCTAGCACACTGGGACTCCATTTGAACAAATACACTGGAATCATAAACAGAAAACAAGACATGTTTGTAGGGAGGATATACAGAGATTTATTTAATCAGGTTTACTATTTACAGTTGAGATCACTTTCACATACTACTTTGCTACTCTACATAGCTACATTGTTTCCAAACCAATTTAAGATCTACAGTCTAACAGGTCACTCAACACATAAAACCGCTCTTCATAGAAAAATGAAATATTTCATTATAGAACAGTAGTGCATACATTATACTCCTGAAAAGCCAGCTTGTATTTTAAACCACTAATGTCTGAAAGATTTGATCTCTGAAGGTCAAAACTGCAGTCACATGATCTTAAGATTTTGGTTAGTTGTTGTTTTTTTTTTTTTTTTTTGTTTTTTTTCTTTTTTTATATATATANNTTTTTTTTACATTTTTTTATACATATAAAGTGTACTGGACTTCACTTAAAGTGTTTTTTTAAAAGCGACACTGGTGAGGGGCAAGATTAAAATATTTTTTCCTCAAATTAAATACAGCTGGCTTCCTTTGTACAACTTTGGCCAAGAAAGTTCCATGTAGTGAAGGTTTAAAAAAAATCCTCTATATGAAAGATTCAGCCAGTTAATGCTTAGAGGTAATCTACCAAAGTAGGCACACATCCTTTGACTTTCATATCAACCAAATTACACTCAACTTGCAAATGGTTCTGAAATTAGAAAGTTTACTATTATACTAAAACATTTAGATACATGAATAGCTGGCTAAAACAGTGAAAGTCACAGGTAATTATATGGGTGTGTGTAAAGCTGAGTTGTTTTGCCTGTCACCAGTGTACAGTACGGCTGTCCTCATCTGTGAAAGGTGTGCTTTGACTAAGCCAAGGGCAAGAAAGCTATCGCAGTAGACCCGGCCCATTCACCTTCCACATAAGTGAGATACGATTGAACTACGTGTTCGCCTTCTCTTCTAGGCATAGGTTCCGCCAGTGATGAGAAGTTCGTAGGCAGGATCCCGACTCCTTCTACATAGTACTATACAGGCACACAACATGCCCAGAAGCTATGGAGAGAAAAAAAAAAAAAAAGAGAACAAGCTGAGTGCAAGGTACTTCAAGATATTTAACCTCAGCACAGAAGGTTTACACAGAATTACAGACTGTAATTCTCCCTAAGGAAAATGGCAACAAATGCATTTTTCTTGAAAAAACTTCTTTTCCTGAGGCAAAAAGCAAGGGCCACAAACTCCAGCCTTATTTTCTTGCAAGATTGCCTTGGACATCTTTAACAAAAGTTTTTTTGGTCAATCACTTGTACTCTGCCTCAACAATTCAGATGGAAGAAATTACTAATTTTTTTATGAAAGGCACCAATTTTTAGATACCGTATCTAGCATGAAAAAAATCAAAGTGAAATTCAAATGCATTAGCTTCTAATTGCTATGATGAGAAAGAGCAAAACTTTAGAGTTTTATGAATCTACTTCACCGTTGAAGTCTTTCAAATGCTCAATCTCTGTTAACATGACATATTAGAACACTTACGTCCAATGTAAATTATTCACTTTTAGACATCTTCCTGTTGTTAAAATTCACAGTACCATGACTGTGATGGCAAGTTTACCAGGAATTTAGGGTATGATCACCCAGTATACATTTACAAGATTTAAATCAGATGGATGTAATCAGGAATGCAGGATGTGACATTTTGCAGAAGTTGCATGTTTACCTACTGAAAAAAAATAATCAGGTGTAGTGTTGTCTTCCATAGTCTGTAGTAATTGGCAATAGCTTCTAGTAAAGAAAGAGGTTGTAATGACGTGGTCATATGCATAGAGGTTTATTCACAGATATAAGCAGTTAATGTGGCTCCTGTCACACCTCTGGATTATAGAGCATCACACAGAAGGTAAATAAGTTTCCAAAAAAAACCCAAACCCCTCCCAAAAAACCTTTGAACAGAAAGTAAACCAGAATGAAGTGGGTGAGCAGACAACCAAGTATAAAACTTCTTCATTGATACAGCAAAAACCCAGTGAAAATACAGCACTGGGACAAAAGGAGAATTGCTCACTGTAATGGAAGTTTGATGCAAGCATCAAATGTGTAACAAGTTTTAAAACTAAATGATGGTACATACAAAATAGTACTCAGGTCGGCTGAAAGACTGAATAGAGAATGTTTTAAAACTCCTAACTCTAAATAGCAGTGATAAAAAGAGACATGATGAAATTCTAGTATAAGTTTTTAATTTCCTGGAAAGAGACAAGCTGTAAAGATTAATAATATTCTTTGTCTGGAGTGCATTATCTGCTTTGGATCTATAGCAGAAACCATCTCAGGTTCAAAAAAGAACACGCAGAATAACCTAGAGTATGGCACTTCAGCCTGTTGGTAAAAACAGCACCTTTTTTCACTTTCCATCAGTACTTGTGTGGTTCCAGTTTAGACTGACTCCAAATAGATCTTACCATAGAATGGTTTGGGATGGGAGGGACCTTTAAAGGCCATCTAGTCCAACCCCCCTGCAACGAGCAGGGACATCTTCAACTAGATCAGGTTGCTCATGTTGTTATATCCGTAAGAGAAAAAACAGTTACATGAGAGAATGACTCTTCACGGGCACAGCACTTCTAAGTGAAGAGGTAACATCCACAATTAGAAAAAACACCTTAAATTAGACTTGTGAGATGGAGAGTTTATGGTAGTTGCCACTGGTTACAGAACTCTGAAGAAGGCTTGCAGCCTGCAACTACAAAAACTTCATCTTTTCCTCCGTTCAAAACAAGGATTAAATGAAGCGTGCTGCAGAGAAACACTTCCTTTAGTCTTTCGCTATAATTCATTCTAGCCACGTATATCAAATAAATAAAAGTAGTTCCATCACATTTGCAGTTATTCACACAAAGATAATCCTGTTCAATAACTCACTCAAGACGTTCAATTTATAGTGTGTAAAATCTGAAACAATCAGGTAATCAAAGTTTTGAGTTACTATTTGAAATATTTATATCCTTCAGGAAGCCACTGAGCATATTCCTAGAATTCACTTTGAACACAGAAGTAACTCCCATATTGGAACTTTCTCGACAGAAAAGATTATATAATTTTAAAAAATATGTCAGCACCTCTAAAAGCTTTTTTAAGGCATTTGATTCTGTTTCTCTTCAGTTGCTACTTAATATTGCGAAGAAAAATATCTTTGAAGTCTGTATTGAGTCTGATCCACACATCCTCCATGCAATCTTCAGAAAAGTTTAAAGTCAGAAGGTTTGTTTAGTTTTTGTTTTTTTTTTACTTATTTTTAAATTTGCCAGCTAGCAATAACTATATCCAATCTTTCAAACCAATTTGCTTTTTTAATACAAAAAAGCTCACTGGCTGTACATACATATGTCAAGCTCAGTATCTTGTAAATGATCACTAACTACAAAAGCTATCTTTAAGAATGAACTTTGCAGCTAATGAAGCAGCACTTCTATTGCACTGCAAAGCCTTTGCTCCCTTCAGTTTGCCTCCTATTTATTAATAGTTCTGTGCTGTCATTGTGGTTGAGACCAGGGAATTATTGCACATGTGAAGATCCCCATGGTAACTGAAACATGAACATACCAAAAGTTACTTCTATGCAGAAAAGACTTAAGTTTTTCACAAACTCCAAGCCTTGCAGAAATTCTCCTCTTCTCAGCCTTTTCATTTTAAAGAAAGTACTGAAGGCTAAATTTGTGGAATGGAAGAGGTAATGAACTTTGGACAACCTTACTGCGTAACATCCAAAATAACAATCAGTTCAGAGTGGACTCTATGCAGTGAGTACAGGAAAGGTAGTAAAATTCACCAAAATGTAAGAAAAATGTAATTACTCTTGTAAGTTTACAGGACATGACCAAGGTAACAGGTCATTTGCTGAAGTTTATGTTCTGATCTCCATTTCAATTATCCCACAGACTATTTTTCTGAGAATCAGGCTAAGTACATACTTAAATTCTTTATTACAAATAAGAGGATGTCAAAACATATGCCTTGAAGTTTCAGGAGGTAAATAATAGAGTGTCTGAATACTGCTCAGTATCGGCTTGACTGAAACTAGTGCCTTTTTAAAACATGTGAGTTTACAACCATTTGAACTGTGAGGCAAAGACACAAGAATATAACCCCTGGTAGACTTAAATGTGATTACCACTCAGTGAATATTACTAGAAAAAAATTTCAAGGGTATTCCCAACACTCTGTATTCTATATTTAACTTTATTCTGTTCATTTTCTAAACAGGTATCATGTAGCTTATTTTAAGCAAAAAGATTTCAAAATGCTATACTGCAGCACTAGCAAAGAAATTTCTCTGATGTTCTTATTTTCTTGACAAACTGTTTATACAGTATGTAGTTTCTGCCAATAGCTTGATTACTGACATAGAGCCACATCAAAGAGCACCCACTGCAGAAGGGATATAACTAACATGCTTGCCTAGAATTGATGAGCCAGGAATAACAGAAGAATGCAAGCAGCCACATTTTCCTTGCAAGCACATGTCAGAAATTCTGGCCCAATCCCAGAAAGGATTATAACTATGCTGCATTTTGGGGCGTATCAATTAACCTGCAAACTCCAAAAGTAGGAATAATGCCTCCTCTTGGGATTTAGCTCACCCAGCCTCAGAACATACATTGTTCTCCTACACAGGAAGTCTGCCACAGTAGCCATGGTTGTGGAAAATACATTCATTTACATTACACAAACATATTTCAGCATTCAAGCAGACTAAATACTGCTTCAACAGTTAAAGTTTTAACAATGGCAATTAAAAAAATACCTTCCTTCAGAAGACTAATTACAGATCTCACCAAATTTAAAGTTCCATAGCTGAAGTAATCTGGTTCTGGACAGTTCAACAATATTACTGTACACGGTGTTACCTATGAGTATATCCTTGTAGCATTGAAATAGAAATTTAACCATATTTTCACAAGATTGTTTATAAATGATTATTTACCTTCATGAATACAATCCAGCTCAAAAGCTGCTTTAGAAAACAAAAGTGTCTAAACTGCCTGACTCAAGAGGAACAATGTTTTCTGAATTCAAGTGCTATTAAGAGCACAAAACTAACTTTGAAATTAGTTTTCAAGTCTCTTGGGATTCAGCATATGTACTTCATAGAATCATAGGGTTGGAAGGGACCTCTGAAGATCATCTAGTCCAGCCCCCCTGCCAGAGCAGGGCCACCTTAGAGCAGGTTGCACAGGAACACGTCCAGGCGGGTTTTGAATGTCTCCAGAGATGGAGACTCCACCACCTCTCTGGGCAGCCTGTGCCAGGGCTCTGCCACCCTCCAAGTAAAGAAGTTCCTTCTCGTGTTTAGGTGGAACTTCCTATGCTCAAGTTTGTGCCCATTACCTCTTGTCCTGTCACTGCGCACCACTGAAAAGAGCCTGGCCCCATCCTCCTGACACCCACCCTTTAAGTATTTGTACACATTAATTAGGTCACCCCTCAGCCGTCTCTTTTCCAGACTAAACAGACCCAATTCCCTCAGTCTTTCCTCATAAGGGAGGTGTTCCAGTCCCCTAATCATCTTGGTAGCCCTATGCTGCACCCTCTCCAGCAGTTCCCTGTCCTTCTTGAGCTGGGGAGCCCAGAACTGGACACAGTACTCCAGGTGTGGCCTCACCAAGGCAGAGTAGAGGGGGAGGATGACCTCCCTCGACCTGCTGGCCACACTCTTCTTGATGCACCCCAGGATGCCATTGGCCTTCTTGGCCACAAGGGCACATTGCTGGCTCATGGTCATCCTGTTGTCCACCAGGACTCCCAGGTCTCTTTCCACCGAGCTGCTCTCCAGCAGGTCAGCCCCCAACCTGTACTGGTGCAGGGGGTTATTCCTCCCCAGGTGCAGCACCCTACACTTGCCCTTATTGAATTTCATAAGGTTTCTCTCCGCCCAACTCTCCAGCCTGTCCAGGTCTCTCTGTATGGCGGCACAGCCTTCTGGTGTGTCAGCCACCCCTCCCAGCTTTGTGTCATCAGCAAACTTGCTGAGGGTGCTCTCTAGCCCCTCATCCAAGTCGTTGATGAATATGTTGAAGAGGACCGGGCCCAGTACTGACCCCTGGGGAACACCACTCGTCACTGATCTCCAACCGGACTCTGTGCCCCTAATCACGACCCTCTGAGCTCTGTCTCGCAGCCAGTTTTCTATCCACCTTACTGTCCATTCATCTAACCCACTCTTCCTAAGCTTCCCTGTGAGGATGCTGTGGGAGACCGTGTCGAACGCCTTGCTGAAGTCAAGGTAGACCACATCTACCGCTCTCCCCTCATCTATCCATCCAGTCACACCATCACAGAAGGCTATCAGATTAGTCAGGCATGATTTCCCTTTGGTGAATAATGATACATTTCCCAGAAGCCATTAACACTGGCACAGTCTGAAAATAATGTGATTAATGTACTAAGCTGATCAAATTGATAAGCATTCAAAATTCTGATTTTACAGATAAGTTTAGAAGATAGTCCTAGTCTTTAAAAAACATCCAAATAAATACTGAGATACACATTAGTCTATTTCCTCAGGTCCTTTTTTACAACCAGGTATGGGAGACAGCCTGTGCTCAATTTTAAGTAGGCAGGGTCTACACAGTGCAATGCTCAGTTGAACAAGTGTGCAACATGCTGTCAAAAACCCTGGCGTATCTCTTGGGTGGTCTTGACATTATTTGTATGTCATGAAGCACAGTTAAGCTGATGTACCTCTAAAATGGCATGAAGTATGAGCTATCTGTTTAAAGTTGGAAATTAAATATTATGAAAAAGTGTTAAATGCCATCAGAGCACTGTCATGACACTTAGATAATCAGTTTTCAAGCAATATTTTACTATTTACATTCTAGTAGATTACTGCATGTAACACTGACTGTTCAGCTATCTTCAAATCTAACAGAATATATATCCACATTAAGGTTTTTAGAACACGCGTGGTTGAGAAATTCTGTGTTGAAACGTTTAGATCCTTTTGATTGATGCTCATTTATCCCCCAAACCAAGTAGGGACTAAGGCTGTCATCATCCTGTGCATACTTGCAATAACCTGGACAGTAGTTTAGAATTTCACGTGAGAAAAAGTTTACAGCTAAAGAATATTCTCTTACCTGAATAGCAGCAAATGCTAGTGCTGCCCAGATGACATACATCATGATCTCTTGAAGCTTCTTCACAACCAGAGCCTCACACCCCTGAAACAAGTAAACTTCTTATATATTCATCTGGCAACCACATTTAGACACACACACCCCCCCCCAAAAAAAAAAAAAACCAAAAGCATCAAACAGGGCAGAAAGAGAATCCAAACACTAAAACAGTCATTACTTAGTATATCACAGATGAAAAAAGGAGAGAGGGTTCCACCCCCACCCCCCCATCTAGAAACCACATTTATTTCCTGTTAAAAGTAAATACACCCAAAACTTCATGCTCCCACTAAAAATAAAATTAAATGATTGTCAGCAAAAGCACGTGGCTACATAAGTTCATACTTTGGCTGTCTTACCTCAGAATAAAGGTCCATTGGGCGGGTCAAACTGCCAGTACAATTGCTGAGGGTTGCTTTGCAACAGCTAAGCGGCACACTGTTATTTTTAGTTTGTTTGAACCAGACAGTATTCTCCCAGTCTGAATAGTTATGGATCCCACAGCAGCGCAACTGAAAAATCATACACGTAAAGAGCCTTATCAGTTTATCAGTCAAGAAGTGGGATGAGACAGCAATTCTAATTGCAATACCAAGAACACAAGCACATTAAGATTCTGTTTCATTGCAGAAAAATACAGAAGTACTAAAAGTTTGAATCCAAACATTGATTCATAGACAGCCAATTACACAAAAAGCATCTCCCCATCAACAATGTCATAATTCTACTAATTTCAACCGAGTTAAGCCATTCAATGACCAATCAGCTGTTTCCTAGATCTGTCAGGTTGGAGGACGATGTGCTACACAAGCAGCAGAGCAACACAGCACCCGACTGAAAAGTTCCCACGTGTCTCGCAGTCTCACCTGTCTCTGTACATAGTCAATAGCACGACTGGCTGCATCAGGGTTTGTCCCATTGTACCCATTGTATACTTTCCGAATGCTGTGATCAACTTCATCCTCCACCTGTGAAGTATTAGCACAGCATTTGCATTAGCACACCAACAGAAGTAGTACAGGTCTAGGTAAAATAATTTTACTTCTAATCATAGCAACTCAGGAAACCAAGGTAATTCCCTATCATCTGAAGTTGGCAGACTTTGGTAGTAATGCTTCTTAAAATTCTAACTTGACTTTTGCAAAGGTGCTGCTAGCTTGAAGCTAATGGACAAGAAAAAATGAAGCAGCTATCTTCCATAAGATTTTAGACAAAGTAGCTTTGCAATGTATCTCAGAAAGGAAATTGCTTTTATTATGACACTGTGGCATACATTCCATGAAGTTAAGGGCTCTCCATAAAAGCATACATTCACCTTTCCACTTCCTCTTCCTCCTTCAAAGTTCCAAACCAAAACCCGGATAACTATCTGGACTAACTCGTTCCCTTTGGGACCACAAGAATACAAGTCAGTCATACCACCTGCTCTTCCCATTCTGATTGAAGCACAGGTAAATTCTCAAAGATGAGGTCTTCTGGCTCTCTTTTCAGTCCTAGTCCCCCCGCACCTCCTGAGAAACGCTGATGGCAGTACGTTGTACATAGCAACAGCTACTGGAATAGCTCCTAAAGCTACTGTGGATGAGTCAAGCTGCTAAAGATGCTGTCAAATACATGTGTTAGAAATGGATGCCACGCAAGAATCATCACTTGGCACCCAAAAAGGCATCTTATAATGCCCACTTTGAAGGATACCTTACTAGAACCTTTTAAGTAATATGTTTCACTGTAAACTGTTACTTAAATGCACGCAAAGTATGGTGTAGCTAAACATTCGTACAATAGGAAGATTAGCTCTGATTTGTTTTTTTTCTATCACATTCAACCAGAATTATATGCAAGGAATGTCATCTTAGGGCTGAACATTAACTAAGCATGCATATTCTTTAAATTTGCAAGTTACAGTAGGAAGGTCTTGCCAACACATCATTCCCTTAAATGCTTCAAGGGAAGAAATTTCTGCAGCAATAGCACAAGCTTCATCCCCCACCCTCCCCCAAGAATGCTGCTGGTGCTCTTTACAAGTAATGCTGTATGAAGACCGATATGATTGAAAGTCAATTTAGCCTGCACAGGCAACTTGTTTCAGACTAGCTTAAAATCAATTGTTTTATTATTTATCAGCTTTGAATCATATAACAAAACAGCTGTTCAATTTGTCATATAGGTTTTTAAATGATTTATTTCAGTGCTTGCTTGTATATTATTTGGCTTATGGTTCAATTAGGGCAACATTATGCCTGAAAGCCATGCAAATTATATACAATCCAAACAGAATTCACTAGCTCTAGCTAACTGGCAGGTTTTATGAAAAAAATGAAGAGAGTGAACGACTCTACCCAGGGCAAAAAAGCCAGTAAGCCCTCAAACAACTGACAGCCTGTTTAATCCCTGCTGCTAGTTACAGAAAGCCTTACTTTTACCAGTAAGGTCCATTGCTAGCAGATTCTGCAGCAGGTCAGTCTACCACAATATGACCTAGGCATGCTTCATGTTGTTCTGAAGGAGTAGGAGTCTCAATTGGATCCACACATGCATATTTAAAGAGGCATGTGGGAAAATTAAGCAATTTTAGGATCAGTCATTGTATCTTAACTTACAAGGACACAATGCCACTTTCTTGAGACACTATACTCAGTCTATTGGTACCAACAGTTTTGATGAACAACTGCCATGACTTCAATTTTTCCTTTTGTTTGTAAGGTTTTGTTTCTAAGTTTGTGCAGTTTACACTAAAGTAATTCTAAAAATAATCTGGGTGCCTTTTTAAAAAAAACAAACAAACAAAAAAACAACCACCACCAAACGAAACCCCCACAGATCTATACATGCCATGTCAGAAACAACAGAACAAAATTAGCAAAGCACAGAGCTGTGTTATTTATCCTGGCAAAAATAATCAGAAATCTAAACAGATTTCACTTTCCAGTTCACTGGTAATAAATTTGAGTTATTTCTGACATTCCTGCTGCACTTGAAAACAATAGCTTAAGACGCTGAGTACTGCAGGGTAGTAGAAAACTGCCATTTTACTAAAAACACATGTCTGTCCTTTCAAAAGATTTAAGATTTTGTTTTCAAATACTGACTCCCACAAATGGCTTAACATAAGACCATGCCACCACCAAAAAGAGACTATCTTCCCTCTTCCCCCAAGCTCTGACTCTGCATTACCTACAGCTGTGAAACTATGATAGCAAGACAAAAATGAGAGGCAAGAGGAACATGCAGCTGGGACTAATCCAAACACTTAAGTGTTTCAAGTGTGTAATTTCAGATGGGCTAGGGAAGAAAGATCTATGCATCTGATTTTATCTGCTCTGAATGCTGTTAACTGGAAAAGAGTAAGCCACTTTAAGACTGGAATGCAGAAGAGAAGAAGATGACCACAGCTTAGTACAGATCAGATCCACAGCAATTCCTGAGTAACTACACTGTAATACACTATGTCTCTGCAAGTATTGGAACAGAAGGCAACCATTCAAGTTAACATGTAAGAACTCAATATGTTTCCCATTCTCAGTTGTACTTCCTTCCACTGTAAGTCTCAAAGTCCCAAATGATCTTCTCAGCACACTGCCAAGGCACCAGAAATCAAGTGTAGACCATAAGAAAAACATCCTGAATTTAAGCATCGCCGCTAGAGCATTTCTGTTGAAGCAGCCTATTCCAACTTATCAAATCAGATTTATAATGCATAGTTTAAGGTCCTCTTGTCAGCCGCTTATTCAAGGCAGCCTTCCTTTGTAAACCAAGTAAAAACTCTAGATTTTTACTTAATGGTTGTCTCACCGTTTCTTCCAGTATAGCAGGAGAAAGCAAGCAGGGGAGAATACTGAACTAGTAAGACCTGGGATGTTTATAAGGCCAAAAAAGGTAAATGGTATTATAGTTCAACTTGCTCTTAAGATATCACTGAAATATCCTATAATATGATCATACTATACATCACAGTTAAAAATGCCTTTTCTACTAATATTTTGGCAAAATTTAGATGTAGACATAACAAAAGCCAGTGAAACTGTGCAAGCTAGAAGTTTCTTTTCTTCAAGCTACCTTGTGGCATCTCTAATACCATGTGGTATATTTCTGCCACATATTATGCTGGTAGAAATACAATTTTATTTCCCTGGTCCTTAACTTCCAGCAAACAAACAGTGGGAGAAGTCATAATTTGTTTAGCCATAACCCTTGTCAACAACATGTATAAAGCTAGACAGTATATATTAACACATTCAATCTATTTGATTTTATTATTATGCAGTGTCAGGTTGTATACCAAAACACAAGACAACATTTAAGTTATTGTGTATGAAAACAATACACCCTATGTTCAAACATTGTGTAATCTAAATCATTCACAAAATTAAAGCATAAATAAATTAGAAGACCATCTGGAAAATGGAAAGGTACCAGTTACCAGAACTCCCCTCTACTGTTCAACTGTTAGTGTTAGTAGTGTTCAACTGTTAGGTATTTTTTTTTGCCTCTGAGAAAAGTTTTTGCTTTGAAGAATATTGATGTTCTAAATGTTAAGATACTGATATTTCAAATAAACCTACTTACAGGTTTAGTTTTATTCCCTTAAATACCCATTAACAATTCTACAGAATCAAATACAGTAAAGACTATGCCTCTGTATTTTGGTCACAGTTCACAACAAAATATTTACTGAAATTGAGAAGTTATTACCTTTGCTCTGTAGATGTATCCAAGAACCACCACCACAACTTCAGTGACAAAAACCAAGAGCAGGATGATCACAAACTGTAAAATATAATCAAGTGTGTTTGTGCAAATAGTTTATACCTATTTACTTTCCATCCAGTAGATTTTGCTATTTAAAGTAATTTTTCAGGTAAGGTTTGAATTTAACAGATAACTTAAAGCAGGCAGTTGACTAAATGACCTCAGAATTAAGTTCATTGAAGAAACTAGTGTCATGGCTTCACCAAGTATTAAGAAGCTGCCCAGCCAGGCAAGTGCTGATCATTAGGACTGAAAACACCACACTGAAGTGCTTTAATCAAGTGTTTCTTTCAATCTTTTTTCTGTTAGATAAATAGGAATGTCACATCAAAGAAGCTACACAGTCTGTTAACTAAGAGCAGTAGATGGACTAAGGGAACGTTTCTTCAGATTAAGCCCTGTAAAAACTGATAGACAGAGCAAACTATGCATTTGTCTTGGTAAATTTAGGAGCACTTTAAAAGAAAACTGTTGAAGTCTACACAGTATCAAAAAGACTCCGATACCCGCTGCCCCCATGGGGACAGTTTAAATACTGGCCTCTCTTCTACCTAATTCTCAAGACAAAATTACAGTTAAAATGCTTGGAAACACATGACATAAAATACTGCAGACTAAGTGGCCAAATTAAGCCATACAGAAAAATATTTAGGCATCACCAGGTCTAGTGGGAGGTGTCCCTGCCCATGGTAGGGGGGTTGGAACTAGATGATCTTTAAGATCCCTTCCAATCCAAACCATTCTATGATTCTATGATCATAACAACCCTCAGCTAAACTCGATGCAAGATACTTAAAACAAGAAGGCTCCTGGCTCACCATTCTCCGTCCAATTTCAGCCTTTCAGCCAGAACAGATAAAGGTGAGATTTAAAAACTGTTACAACTTAACAATACGGTTTCAAGTTTTTTTTAATGAGATAACCACAGTTCTAAAAAAGGTAAAACTGAGGAGCCTTCTGCTGCCAGAACCAGCTAATTTAACACCATTATTCAGAACAGAAAATTGAAATAAGATGTTCTTAATGAAACGTAAGGGGAAAACACTTAAGGCCATAAAGTAAGATTAGAGCAAACTTAAAAAAATATTTTAGAAGTCTATTAAAAGGGAAGGCAGCCAAATATAAAACAGGGAAACACCATCATATAAAAACTTTGTAACTTACTGTAGCAAGTCCACAGCGACTTTCACGAATTGTGGCACAGCACCCAATAAGTCCAATAATAAAAAGAAGTGTTCCCACAGCTATGATAATAACTGCTGGAATTAGCGTGTAGACATCTTCAAAGAAGTGATCATAGTCATCATATGTGATGAACACATAGGCTCCCACGTAGCACAGTATGCCTGCTGCTGCCTACAACAAACACAATAACATAATAAGTTTCTTTGAATACCAAACCCTCCTTTCAGAAAGGCTACTTTGCAACAATTATTTTGTCAACCACCATTAAGTAGTCTTCCTCAGAAAATAGATTTTTTTTTTTTTTTAATTTAAACATCTTTGATAGGTTATAGCATATGTTTATTTGGAACATCTCAAATGCAGGCTAGCTGGTAGTTTTCAAACCACATTTAATCTAGGCAGATTTAGTTTTGACTACACTATGGAAGTATTCTGAGGCATGTAGTCAAGAAAGGAGGGTAACCACGCTATGAACACCAAAATCTTACTCCCTGTTCTCAAGTACTTCCCTCCCATGGATTCCAGCCCATCCAAACAGCAAGTTATTTGCTATTCAACAGCTTTTCAGAACAGGTATGCAGTTCTTTTATCTGCCATAGTAGGTAAATCCTACTACTTCCATTTTGCTGATTACTACCTATGATTTAATGTTAGAACAGAATAGATACACACACTGCGAACTCTAATCTCTGCTAGTGAAAGATGAACTGCTAGAAACAACAGCCTTTCTGAAGCATTCACAGCACTAGAAAATCTGATTCGAACCAACAAAGCAGGAACAAATTTAAAACACTAATTAGTTAGAAAGAACCAAATACCTGGAGACACATGCCACAAAACTTTTAAAAGAGATATTCTCAGAAGGATCATTGTACAAAATAGTCTTTATTACACAGAAAAAAAAAAAATCACTTAGAGGTACTGCAAATAAGAACTGCAGGATGGATCTACCATGATATAGATTTAAAACACTACGACAAAGCACTTACATCAATCTGGTATGACCTTACCTCCCTTACGGTTACACACGCATCAATAACCAACATATCAATATCTTCATGAACTTTAAGCTGAGCAGACCCAGTGAAGGGCAGACAGCTGTTGCTTCAGGAGCCAGCTAACATACAATTATTTCAAAATAAAAGGCCCTTATCAATATTTGCTTGATGGACTTTTTGCAATGATTAACAATATAATTTGAATATCAGACACACTTTTCTGGTGTCCCAATACAAGGTTAAGCTAAAACAATCCACTCAGAAGATGCAATGACTAAGCTGTGATCTGGGGAATTTCATTCTGCTGTAAAGGGTAGTGTCGCCATTACAATACAATCCATACACAAGACAAGAGTTCACTCAACTGGAATATTACACACTTCAGCTCTCTTCTGAAGAACACCGCAGGCTACCTCCAGCCCTCTTTTCCCACTCAGTGGCCTTGTAACTACCCCTATCCCTGCACTGTGGAGAGGAGGGTGGACAGACACACATAGCTAATTCCAGTAGCTATAATACTACAGGACTGGGTCATGCTATTGTAGAATCAAAGAAACAATTAATAATTCAAGCCACGAGGGACCTCAGGAGATCATTTAGTCCGATTTCCTCCTCAAAGCAGGGTCAACAATGAATTCAGACCAGGCTGCTCAAGGCTTTGTCCAAAGTCTTGAAATTTACGGCTGGAGATTCCACAGGCTCCATGGGCAACCTGTTCAGTGTGGCACAGAACAAGACAAGATATAAGATGACTGGTACCTAGTATTCCAGCACTGTTTGCTACTATGTACTAGACGTACTGCAATATTACTGCAACTACTTCCTATAAAACAATACTCCATAAACACTACTGGAATAATACTTTATGTATGGAATATCCCCTGCAGCGTGTTATAGAAACACTATGTCAAAGAAAAAGGTATTAAGAGCCAGCTCAAAAGTATCATCAGTTCTGCATGGATTTGAGCAATACATTTCAACTCCCTGCTTCTCTTTCTGCCATGAAGGTAAGTGTGTACTCCACAGGAATCTTAAAAGCATCCAGGAGGCTCACGTTCATCCAATAAAAGGTGCTATGTAGATACAACGGTACTGAAACTGAAAATTCATTAACAGTCAGAGACCAACAGCAAGACACCTTCTCCAGACAAGAAAATCTGAAGTGAACAAGCTATTACAAAAATCGCCCCTTTACACAAAAGATGTTGAAATGCTAATCCAACTATACAAATCCTGGCATGTTAGGTACAACACGGCAAAATGCTGACATACAATTTCTGTACACAAAGCAAAGATTCAAAGTAGTGTCACTGAACAATGGAATTACATTAACTGTTGCCTAGCAAAGAAGCGTGTGAATGACAGGACAGTGATGTAATCTCCCATTTCTAAGAACTAAAACGCTTGTTAAAAATACAGTATATTGCAAGGTGGCAGATGAAAACACACAGCTCTGGCTTGCATCAGGCACAGAAAACATACCATAAAACTGAAATCTGAACCATTTGTAAACTCCTTTGTCCTTCTCTGTTATGTGAAATTAAGTGGCTTCCTTCTTCTCTAAGAAAAATCTGGTTCATAAACTGCATGAGCACATATATGTAAAGAATACATTTAAACCAAAAAAAAGGTTAACCTTTAAAAAAACCCGTCTACAGGTGTTAGATTTGCTTCCCTACTTCAAGAAGCATATACATTTTAAGAAACTTTGCTCTTACAGTATTATGCCAGATAAGATGAGTCTGACAAGTATAGAGATTAAATATTGCCTCAGAAACCAAGGCCACACTCTGTGCTTTTTATCAAAATTAATATTTTGTAATGACTATCAGAAAGGCAGATTTTTCTTTAGACTTCTCAGATTAAAGCAGCCTGGTCTGAAGACTTCACTAAATCCTTTCCACACATGGTACTACAATGACTAATCAGCCATGACAGCATTTGGCCTTAGGTTTTGCTTCTAAAGAATGTTGTGGAACTGGTGTTTCCGTGGAAGAAGCTGCAGAATTTTGGGAACAGCAGTGTGCATTCGTGTGTCTATAAACCTTGCACTAGAATCATGAGAAAGCTGAAGATAAAGACATGAAGCAACCAAACCCTTAAAAATTATTGCTATCCCTTCCTCAGAATCACTTCAGCAAGTAATCTTTGGAGGAAAAAAAAAAAACAACAACAAAAAAAAGTCCTGAAAGCAAAGGTGCCTGCTAGAGCTTTCAATGATTTGAAAAGCTATGAAGATTAAAACTCCTTTCCTGTGTATCACAGTTAAACATTATCTTTGAACAGGTACAATACCTAGTCTATCACAGAACAGTGAAAACAGCAACACTATCCAGTTCGCTTACAGAACAGCAAGTTTCAAATGCCTTCTCGTTTCCTTCACACCATAGCCACTGGATGCTCTGTGTTTTCTTCAGCCTGCTCTGAACTGGGGAGGGGGGAGGTCTCTACATCAGCATTTTAGCTGGGATTAGGAAAATGCTTTTGAAGCAATCCTTTTTGCTCACCTTCTGATAATTTTCCCTTACTACCTTCTGGTTTGCATCACTGAAATCGTGTTAGGAATGTAAAACAGGACTCACCTCGGATGAAACTAAACCAAAGACAACTGCTAATAGGTGTTCAGTCATTGGGACCAGACTTAGCCTGAGGTCCTTCCCTCCCTCCCCACAATTCAATAGTATCAACATCCAGTCCTCAGCACAATTCGGTTTTGTTCCACATCCACAGCACCATGTTATATGTTAAGAAAGCATAAATACTGTGACGACAGATAAAGAGCTACTTTTACCTGTACAAAGCATACAATCTACACTGATCATTGCTGCACCAGTTAAATGGACACTTGTTATCTGTTACAACCCAAGAATAAAGTTGAACACGTGCTTTTTAAAAGAAAACAAAAACAAACCTCCAAACCAGTACCATGTGCTTAAATCATTTGCCTCTCAAAAAGGGAATCATCTAGAGAAACTGAAATCTGTATCACAAGTAAAGACACAAGGATAATAAATAATCCAAATCTCAATGCTTATTATCCTGCAGAGTAAACAGTAAATCTGCAGAAGTCCAAACTCACTCAAGTCAAAGACATTTGAATAAAAAGCTAACACGTTTACTATCATGCATCTCCTATCACTAAATGGAAGCCAAATATATTTGAACTGTGCATAGTTCAAATAAGTGTTTGATAAACAGGGCTTGAAGGAAGAATTCTTGAACTTAATCTGCTCAAGGCTCTGAATACAGATGTCAGCAGCTCCCGAATCTGCGCCAGGTCACACGTGTGCTCTAGGGAGACAACTGGTTATTCAGCATTTACACATCCTTTTCAAGTTGTTTGCATCTAACTTGTAGTACAGAACCTGAAGTGGCATACTCATATTTTAGGATGAATTAACCTTTAGAAGGACTGACAAGACAAGTACAGTCAATGAAGACTGTTACAAAAGGCTTGAAAAATTAGACATCCTTTTCATCAGAGAAAAAAATTTAAAAATATATGGGCCTCCTACAGTTCAGAAAAAGCTTGGTATTATTGCTTCGGCATGGGCCTCTAAGGAGTTATTAAAAGCTGCACAAGTATGCAAAGAACTGGAGGGAAAACTGAATGATCTAATGACACAATGATAAACATCACTCAAAACATTATAGAAAAGCGTATTTAAAATTCGGGGTTCTTAAAGTGAGTAAACTTTCACCTCAACTTTGAGCTGGCCTACATCTGTTTCACTGCCAGCTTTCACCTTTCATGTGCACAAGGCTACTCACTCTCTAGCTGCACCTTGAAACAGTTTCAGGTTTGTTTTTTTTGTTGTTGTGGGTGGGTGTTTTTTGTTTGATTAGTTTTTGTTTGGTTTTTTTTTCAGAAGAAAGCTGCAAACACACACAAAGAACTGGTTTCATGTTTTCAGTAACGCTCAGACACTGCAGCAGTTTGCAAGCTAAAATTTTGGTTAGTTAAGACGATATTTAAATTACTTGTTCTGTTGATCATTTATTTATCAACCATGGACACTGCAGCTCCATTTACAAACTAATGCTTCCTTATACTATCCTACTAATGTTGCTTCCAAACAGACCTGATGAAAACTTGTCCAAAGTTTTTTTTTTTTTTTACAAAGCATTGTGATTCCTGTTACTTTTGCTGCTTACCTTGGTATTGAATTTTCTTCACTTTGTGACCACAATAAAACCCACAAAAAAGAGGTTTTAAAAATTTTTTTTTTGTACTCTTTCAATGAACTAGGCCAAAGAATAGTGTTTTATTGTTTAGAAGCTGCATTTTATTCACTGTTTTAAGAAAAACACATACTATCAGAACAAGAAAATGAAGGTAGCAGCAAAGTATTGTATGTTAGGAGAAAACACTTACACCCAATGTCCAACTAGGTAAAAGGAGTATTTCACCTTTTTCGTAGGGACACTACCTGTAAATTCCTACTGCTGCCAATTTTACCATTGTTGATTGGTGAATTTTGGTAGTAATACAGATACCATTCTAAACCCAGTTATTGATCACTCCACTACTAAAACAGCTTTCAAAACCGGGACTGTAAAATACACCTACGGTATACTCAAATGGACAATCTGCATTGTCTTTGATAAAAAGAACCAAAAAAAGTAAGAAAAACACTTCCACAGTAACAGTCCCTCACTTTTTCTGCCTGGATCCTGTCCTAGGACCATCTTCCCAGCCTGCGTATCGCCTTCCTTATGTTACACATCAGTGTATCTTTGTTCTCACTGCCTTTCTAAACTGATGAAAACATGCTTTTTAAAAAAAAAAAAACCAAACAACCCCAATGAAACACACACTCCAGGCGAGATTTTTGAGGGTCTACAGTTCTATCAGTTCCATTCTTTGTAAGAGTTACTTTTCTCCATGCATACCAATGCCTCAACATTTCCTACCTATAAGTAGGGACACTGGTATTGTGGTTTGTCACCCAGTTTTTGGACTTCTTAGAAGAGTATCTTGAAAAATTTTTTTTCACACTACTCCATTATTTGACTTCTACTCTATTTCTCTGACATTTTCAGTTCTCTCCAACATTAGAGTATTGATAGGCTGATTACTGTCAGAGAACGTGTTTCCCCGATCTGCTGCTTTAAGTTTTTCTTTTAGCTTTCTGAGCTTCAAAATCTAGTTCCTCAGTTCTAACTTCAAAAGCCCTATAGGGTATCTCTGCTGTTTATTTCTCTCTTACATACTTTTCACCGCTCAGCTACTCCATATCTCTGTCTCCATTCTGCTTTGAAACAAATACACACCCACGCTTGACATTATTTTTTCTACTTGCTTACATTGGTGCCCATCCACCTTAGAATCCAATGGTTTCCCAACACCCTTCTACTTCATTCTCATCAATAATAATTTAATTGGAACACTGAGCTATAGCTGACTTATCCTTTGGGAGAAGAAAACGAGAATTCCATTCAACTTAGTAAGATAGTTACAAGTATTTTAAAGTCTTACAAAACAAAGCCATGTAAAATTCTAGTAAGCCAGACTGCTTTGTCTGTACTAGCCAAATTCAATTCTGTAACACTATGCATAAAAAATCTCAAATTCAAATGCTTTTGCAGATAAAGCAAAAGGCTGAACTAGGCTGCTTTTGCATTTCGCATTACATATTTTAAGTATCACTAATTGCAAGAAGCAGTGCACCACCAGACTGAGGATTTTTTTTATTTTTTTTTAAACTAGAAAAGATATTAACAATATAGCCATTCTTTTACACCTATTTAGTCATCAGGTTTGTAACTTGACCTGGTGCTCCACTGTTTCCAGATTCTTTGCCCCGCACAAGAACAATGATGATTACTCCATGCTATGGAGTTTCTCCAGGTAAAGTGATATTTCAAATTCCATGCACTACTCAAAGATATCACATTTAGCTTTGCAAATTGTTTTCGCTTCTGTTCGGTATTAGCTCTACTCTTAAGCACAAAACCAGACAGAAAAAATCCTGAAAAATCTCAAAGACTTGAAACTCATCCTGTAAAGAAACATAAATGATATTACCATGTTACTTAAAAGCAAATCGAACCCTTGTCAAAAATCAGGGCCTGGCCCATGTTTACTACCTGAAAATTCATGTCCAAGTATTATAAAAAAAAAGCACTGAGAGAGGGCATGATGCTTCCAGAGTTTTAAATCCTAATTTTTGATAAAAAAATAATTTCTTTAATGTACGGGATTCCAAACTGTTACAGACCTGCAAATACACTCACTTCACTACCATAGCAGCAGAAACACAAAACATTCAACTTCACATCCAGAAGTGACTGTCCTTCAAGGAAAAAAAAAAGTTCAGTCAAGTAATCCCTGATAGGTAGCCTTGGGGATCATCTGTCACAACTCTCAAAAAGTTTCTTCATTACCCCAGCTTTGAAAGTGCAGATCAGAAAAAATTCTCAAGCTCCCAGTAAAAAAGAAAAATTACTTGGCTTATTCCTACACGTAAGAGGAAGTGAGCTCTACTTTTCTACTTTGTCCTTCTACTGATACATTTCAATGAATTTTCCCATTGCTGCATTTTCTTTCTTCTTTTCTACCAGAAACCCAAACCACACTACATACGCATTGACAGCTGCAGCTGATTTTAAGGATAGCATAGATAGTTCCTCTAAGATAATACTAAATAATTTCTAATACTGTGGTTACTGTAGTGTGGTGAGCATACCCAAGTTGGAAAGTGAGCACAGAACTGCAGAAAGCATTCTTGCTGTACAGAACTGAAGCCTTGAGATTTCCCTTAAATAATCATGCCAAAGAATGTTTTATAACAGCTTAGTCAAATGAACTGTAAAAGTAATGATTTCAAGTTAGTTAAACAATTGCAAGAGCAACTTAAAAAGTTAGTTCTCAACTTCTGAGTTGAAAGTAGCGCAGAAGCAGAGTTCATTCCTTTTAGCAAGGAGCAGGACACCGATGTGAAGAAAAAAACCTCAAAGCAAGCATAGGGTATTAGGGACTGTTTTAGCAAAGAAGGCTGTCAAAGCACATATATTCTTTGGGAATATAAAATAGACAGACTCCCTTTTCCGAAGCAAGACTGAAGCATCTCTGAATATTTTATCCATCTATCCTGTATCCTAAACATAAGCCTGAAAACATTCCCCTACCATTTTTGTCTTCATCTCGTTTCTTCAAAACGCTTTTGACTGAATTATGCAAGTCACCCAATGAAGCCTTAATTTAAGAGTTCACAAAATAAACACATTTGATAGTAATCTTTAGATATTTGTTCCAGGTAAATTTATTTCTTCCTCTTCAAAATCAATGCAAACGTGCACTTTAACAAAAGGTTTTTCTTTAAAAAAAACATGCTATTCTCAAATACTTTATGATCATCTTTTATTTGTAATTGGTCATATTTGACATTTTATCTTCAAGATATCAAAAAATATTTCTGATTATCAACTGTGTTGGTTTTGTTTTTTTTTTTTTTTTTTTATTTAAGACTAGAGTTTAATGTCTTTCTGTCATACCAGTCATTCTAATTTTTCCCCACTGAAAATAAACATCGCACCATGCCCTAAATCCTCAGACAGGTCAATTGATGTTAGATTCCCACTCTACCAAAAATATTTCTGAGAATAGATGTACTAGAAGTTTCATTTTTTTATTTCTAAGATGTATTGTCTTTCAAATCACAATTACTTTCTACGCAATACCCTTCCTGAAAGAAAAGGACTCAGCACTATCTAAACAACAGTCGTCACTAGTCGACCAAAACAGATCTTATGCAAACTTGAGAGAAGATAAGGATCAACTGAAGGACTGCTCTTCCTTTGCCATTTGTCATATCTACTCCAAAACTAATTCATAACAACAAAACACTTAAGAAACATACTAATCTGATCCTAATTCCTCTGATCTTTCTAAGAAGGGCAAGTTTTAACTGATCCTTCTCATCAATGCATTTCTTCGTAAAGTACCTTTGAGCTTAAGCAGTCCTTGCCAAACTGTCCAAAACTCAAATAGGTATCTATATCATGCTACTCTTGATGACTACTACTCCTGATGATGTTTTCCTGCAGTACTTTGTTTTTAAGGTAATATGTGGGTCTACAGTAGATGTACTCAATGCTTGACACCCTTGCAAATACAACTCAGCTAAACTGTCCAGGTACCACACCAGAAACTTGGAAAGGTGTGTAAAGCCCATCCAGTTTTCTATATGACAAAGTAGGACCTGTCCTGCTGTGAGAGGAAGATCGTTTCTATAGCCCATTTTCTTAAAAAAAAAAAAAAATCCTGTAGTAGTTATTAACATGTAGGAATGTACAGTTAATATAAGAATTTAACAGGATATGAAAAAAGTTTTCACAAGACTATACAGAAACAAGATGATTTTTTTATAGCATCAACTAGAAAATTAATAAGTAGCACAAGACTTTCCAAAAGGATATCAACTCGTAGAATCACTGGCAAATTGAGTGGAGTTTGAGTCATTAAAGTCAGCAGTCATAGATGATGAATGAGTAGGTATGGCTATGACCTGTCAGCAAGCCTGATCTCCCTTTTTCAGAAGGCTTGAAAGGATTTTTTTAAAGAAAGAAGTTATATCCTAGACTACAGAGTATAACAAAAACATCTCTGCTTTTTCTTCAGCAGCAGAAGTGAAAGTTTTCTGAACATCTTGCATTCATAAAACAGCTCAAAGCACTCTGAACACTTACATCCTCCCACAAATGAGACCCATGGCCAAGGGGCAGGGTGTCAGGGAAGTTATAATTCACTTTGATTGGCTACTCTTGCAGAACTTTAGATAGCAAACTATGCAGAAGCAACTTGCTGTTACTACAGATGACCATGAAGATGATGATTGCAGTACGTAAGATCTATAGATGATACCCTATAGAGACACATTAAATTTATAAAAGCAATTAAAGGAGGTTTCATAGTTACTTGACCAATTATAGGCAGTTATCTATTGTCAAGTCTCAGTGGAAATCTGAATGATCTAATTACCAAAATTGGAACTACATATGAATGACAAGCAAAAGATTTGTGTAACAGCACAAAAGCAATTACATTGTCAACTAGATGGGCACCAAATGTTAACATACACAGCTCAGTCAACAAATGAAACATGCTAGATCAACAGTTGGAATTCTTTCTCTTTTGCCATTCAAAAATGTAGATGTACTACTTTTGATGAAAGTATGTAGATTTCCTATTCTTAGGCTATAGCTTGCTGAAGAGAGGAAAACCACTGATTTTTGGAATTCTCACTTTTAGAAAGCCTGACTCATTCCACATGCAGCTGATGAGTGGTAAGGTTGTTCCAGCACAAGGAACCCAGTTACCTATCTGCCAAAGAGCTATCAACACAAGTTGACTTCTTAGGCTGGAAATGGTTTACAGAATACAAGATTGGTGAAATTTTAATTTGACATGAAGTACATACTATCTAAATACAATCTGTCCATTTTAAACTAAGTCAAGGTTGTCTCAAAAAGAGTCATTAAAAGTTGTAAAGCACTAGATTCAGTATCACACAAAATAACTTTGTACCCATAGACTGTTTAAGCTGAATAATTGCAAATTTCAACATACAATTAAATTACTGAATGCAGAAAATAAACAATACCTTTCAAATATATAAAATATGAAAACTCTCACTAAGCTTTTGGGGTGGGGGAGAAAGCGCCTACAGAATTTGTTTTCATTTATACAAAATTCATAGCCTAATTTATATCAGCAACTAAAGAAAATCTACTTCAAGATGCCATCAAGAACACAACTCACAACAACTACATGTCCAGTCAAAAACTTTAAGTATGACATAGCAGCTACCAAATAGCTTTTTAAATGCCATTTGCAACTGTGCATGTAACAAAAAGCCACACCCAAAAAAGCAGATTCCAAACGAACGGCTGAACTAAATGATTGATGTAATTACCTCATACTTCAAAGATAAAGGACAAAGCCTATACACCTCAGTCAAAATTACAGACTCCTAATATACACCACTTTAAGTCAAATATGCCTCATATTTACTGCTCGTCTCTCTGAACAGCTGTACACACAAATGCTGGTGAGACTGCCCAGATCCGCATTTTCCTTGACCACGATTTGTTTTTAGGCATCCGTGAGAGGCATACCTTTGTAAAAATTTAGACAAGAACATTTATCCTGTAACACGTTAGATTTCATATGGCTTTCAATATTAAATGATGTAGCTATATATAGCTACATTTTTATGTTCTAATATCTTGTTACCCACTATTACTTTTTCAAAGCTGAAACCTTTGAACAGCTGGGACAACAGATCTTCTGTTCCTGGCCCTGGGATTAGAGGATGAGAAATGCAGCAGCTAAAAGAAGAAACGGAATTCTTAAAGTCTACAGAACAGTCTTTAATTTGATTTCATTTATTTAGAGCTGTGATGTTCTGACAGGCCAATTATTACAGTGAATATAATGCCAAGCTACAGCCTGTATGTCCACCCTGAGAAAGGTCGCTTACAGCAACCTACTGTTCCACCAGCCCGGGTAAGCTTTTGTCTTACTGTCAGCACGACTGCAGCTGTGGCAGGTTTAAGTGATGCGTAAATACTACAATGCAACTGTGGTTACTGGAAGAAGTGAAATATAAGACTTGCTTTTGGACTATAAAGTTTTATACATATACTAATTTTGTGTTAAAAATACGAGGAAGAAAACAGTGCTCCATACTAAGTATTTGGGACAGACATCCTTAAAGTAGAAGGCCAAAAACTAGATGGCCATAGCAGCTCTACAGGAATTAAACTGGCAGACACCTGAAAACCTCAACAAGGCAACTCAAGCTGTATTCAATTACACAAGCGTCTCTACCTCCAGATCTCTAATGCTCGTTAAACCTTTACTGCCAGGCTACCGAAGCAACAGCTTCAGCTTCATCCAACCTCCCAACTTTGGGGGGGGTGGGGTGTGGACTGGGAGGGAAGGGACTGCGCCCACCGCTAAAATACGGGTCCTCGCGAAGGTGCACAGGACGCCTGTTAAACAGAAAGCCTTTAAATACAAACTGAACCGGAAAGGCGGCGCGGGGGGGCAAGGGGAGCGCTCCCAGCTCCTGCCGTCCGTGAGTGAGGACCGGAGAGCGGCGAGGCGGCACGGCCCGGGCCCGCAGCGCCCTCAGGGCCGGGCCCTGCCCTCACCGCAGGGCTCAGGGAGAGACAGCCCCGCGCCCGGAGACCCTGACCCGCCCCAGCCCGCCCCCGGGCTCACCCAGAAGATAAGGTTAAGGAAGACCAGGACGGTTTTGGAGGAGGTGATGCCGCACTGCCCCATGGCGCCTGCCGCCCCTCAGCCGCCGGCCCCGCCGCTCCGCTCCTCTCCCCTCAGCGCCGCTCCGCTCCGCCGCCGGCCCCGCCCCACGTGACCCAGAGGAGCCAAAGCGGCGGCGCGGGGAGCCTAAGATGGCGGCCCTTGGCGTCACGTGGCAGGAGGGGGCGGAGGAACCTAAGATGGCGAACCGCTCCCCCTTAAAGGAGCCGCTGCGCGGCGCTGAGGGGTGGCTGCGAAGGCACATGCGCGCGGTGGAGGACTTTCCCTCTCTCAGGAGAAGGAGGTGTCTCAGCTGCGGTAGCAGCTTAGTCCGGGGTGGTCAGCACTCCTCCTGTCCTCAGAGGTCCCCCGTACCACAGCTAATGACACCTTTCGGTAGGCCTTTAGATCGTGAGGGAAAAGAGACCCGGCTCAGTTTCCAGCTGATGGCAGGGCTCTGTGCCTTCAGGAGGCTGAAGGGTGGTGTCGGACAGGAGTGCTGGGGGCAAGAGCTGAGGCGAGTCCACAAAAGAGCCCCCCTCTTCAAAATGGCAGCAGCGAGAATCTCCCTGGCCGGGTTGCCTTGCTAACCCACTACCCGCTGAGGGTATAAAGGTGCACAGTGTTGGACTGTGAGATTCTGGGTGCATTGTTGGATTTTAAAGGAGAAACTGAACCTGGCTCCCAGTGACTATGTTACCTGTGTACCAGGCGTGGCAGACAGGGAGAAGAAATATTTCATAGAGAACACCGTGCATTTTACAATCAGGATATTTGTCTAGCGGGGAACAGGAACGCTTCCAAAGAAGCAAAAGAGCATGGCTCTTGTTGCACAACCCAACAGTAAAGACAGTGCAAGCATTGATAATTGGCGGATGCATCCAAAGAAGGCGCGATTTGCCAGGGAAGAACAAAGGAAAAGTAACTTAAGAAATTACGAGAAGACATGCATGGTTTATGCAAGCTACGCTTTTGTTGAGACTGCATGTGGGCTCTGGGAGTGAGGGCAAGGTAACGCGCATCCAGTGTTTGCTGCCCTTTTTATTCATAAGGTTCTCTTCAGCGTGGCCAAGATCCAGCCCTTCGCTGTGAGGGCCTTGTTGGCTAATCTCACTAGTCAAACCAAACCCCTCCTCCCCTGTTTTTTCTGGCAGCATGGTATCTTCCTTCTTGATCTTTCTTTTGTTCTGTTTCTCCTCTCTAATGCTCCACTTTTCCTAGAGATACCTGTCGTTCCTGAGCTGCTCTCCCTGCTTGGTGAGCTCGCTCAATAGCTTCTCCTTGTTCCTTTTCTAGCTGATTTACTTCTTGGGTGGAAACAAAACTACCCATTTTATTGAGGGCCTTAATATGCTAAGGATCAGTCTTGTAAAAGCAGACAAGTAACAATCAGTTATATTCCACTGTTCTGTTTCCATGGTAGCAAAGTTAGCGTTTTTTTCCTCCTACAATTTTGGGAAGTTATATCCAGAACCAGCTCCTGGATACCATGGAGATACTAAATCTTTTTTCAGCTTTCTTTTTAAGTCCTTACATGCTTCCGGGTCTTGTAAGCGTTATCAGACCATTTTCTGTCACTAAAAATTAATTTATATACCCACAAGATATGCTTAAAGTCGGTTGCACTATTAATACGGTTTTGCATCGAATTAGTGGCATTTAGGTTGTGATTGTGTCCTGTAATTTCTGCTTTTTAATGTGCTGTCTGTGTTTTATGTATTACAGTTCTGTGACATACGGTATTTTTAAAAGCGTATATAGATTACACTATCAAAAATGCATTCAGAGTTGATAGAAAAAAGGCTTTCTAAGAGGAGTTTGATAGAAAAAAAGGATTAATGATGATATTTAAAAATGCTTACAAAGATTTTAGTACAACAATGCTGTTTTGTTTGTTTTCAATGTTGAACTTAAACATAACAGACTGCTCTGATTTTCTGTATTAATTTTCTCTGCTTTCACAACATAGTACATATTTTGTTACAGATTCATAGGAATTGTCGTCCAGTAAATGCTCTTCGGTTTCTTTTTTGCATCTAGCGTTGATACCTGAGAATGATGAAAAGGATGCAAGAAAGGGCTAGGACTTCATGCTTGGAGAGGAGACGAGTGCTGTTACATGAGGGCCTGTGATGGGGTTGCAGCTTAATATGTGCAGGGAACAAAAGGGACTCATAGGGAGGATGGCAAAGGGCGCTGGGCAGAGAGGAGGAATGGAGAGACTGCAGTCTGTCTTTTGAATTGGCAGAGGGATTATGTAGGCTGGACTCACATTGCCTGAGGTGGCGACATCAAGCCCTAAGAAAAAGATAAATGCCAAGTGTTCCTCTAAGCATGACTCCTGGTGAAAAGTAAATATAACAGTGCCTGGCGTTCTTCTTTTCAATCCTGTCTTGCTGCTTTTATGCATAGAAAGCTGGCTGACAGAGAGTGCCGGTGTAGGCTCTTTGTCAGGGTTTCTGTCAGGCTCTTGTGCAGCAAAATGCTCTTGGTTCTTTGGAGAACACGTGCAAAACTTTGGGTATCGCCAGTCTCTGTAACTTCAAATCCACAGACTCTCTCTGGTATAAAATGTGGGCCTGTGCTGGCATCTCATACCAAGCATGGCATGCCAGTCAAGTGGCATTTAGGGGAAAGATGGGACAAGTAGTAAGATGTCATCATAAGTTGCCCCTCCCCCCCAGGAAATTCTAGCTCTCTGCCTGTGCAGGTAGAGGAGGAGGGACGGCTTGCTGAACAGCGCTCAGGAGAGTGGGGAGCAAGGCATGCTGGAAGCAGGTTGTAACAAGTAGTTTGAAAATTGGCTGCAATATCAATAGCTGGCTTGATCGAATCAGTTTGAACTGTCTCCAGCACAGCTTTGCTGCTTAGATCTTCTCCACTTTCTTGATGTGGACAGGTAGCTTGACTTCTGAGATGTGCTTTCGTCTCTAATACCCTTTATGCCTCTTTGAAATTCTTCAAAGGATGTTTATTCAGCATTTCACAACATTCAGCTTGTGACTATCATCATAGCAATATTTTCAGAAATGTATGCCAGAAATGTATGCAAGGATATCCTGCACTTCCACTTCTTTTGAGAGAGTGAGAGGATCAAAGACTAAGGACAGGTGGAAGGCAAGAGCGGCCCAGAGTTCTCAAATGCAGAATGCAAGTGTGGTAGCAAAATATTCACTGCATAATTTGTGAACTCACAAAGATTCCATCTCTCGCATTTAATCTAAGATGCCATCCTGACACAGACTGCAGAGGTTGCCTGAACGGCTGGTTGAGGTAAGCAGCTTGAGAAGTTGTTCTGCAGACTTGGAAGTGCAGAGACAAGTGTGCAAGCAAAACAATTATGAGGTAGTTTGCCCTTCAGTTTAATTATGCCTGATTCAATTTACCATTTTTTTATAGAAACTCTGAGAGTTACATTCTGTGGGCACAGTGCACTTTGCATTGATGCAATTGAGTCTAGGTTGTTATAAATCACTGATCTAGACAGACCTGTAGGCAATTCCACAGCAGTGATAATTTCCATTTGCAGGCATGCATTAGAAAAGTAAAACTGTATTCCTGTTTTTGGGACAAACAATGTAGTAAATGTGATAGACATGAGTTAACTCCATTTGAATTAATTAGGTACTAAAGAAGAATCTCATGCTTTTCACCAGCTACTGAGAAGGTAATCATAAGCTTCAATACTTTGAAGTATCTAGTAGCCTGGAAAGGTCTATGAACATTGAAGGATGCATAGTAAAAATGACTGATTACCTGAAAAACATTTTCCTAATCAATCTTTTCATTCATCACTTGAAATTACAGTTAGCAAACAAGAGCATTCATTTGTCAGAATATTGTAATAGAGGTGGGAATCGGGACTGTCAGTGTTGAAAAGGGAGGGCAGCAGTGGTGAAATTCAGTCTTTCATGTGTTCTGGAGCAGGAGAGATCTCTTCCCACTTTGATTCCCACCCATCTGATTTTGTAGCTCCCAGGAATGCCAGTCATGACTTGCAATCCATTGATTGCCCTTCACTGGTAATAAATAATCTCGTAAGAGTCACTCCATGCATTTTTTCACTTTTTGATAGACTTGTACACTGTGAGCTTTCAGGTAATGATAAAATGTTGGAAGGAATGTCCATTTTATTGACACAGGAGGGATGTAGAAGGAGCACTGTTCATGACAGAGAGGGGGGAAAAAAGAGTTGGGATTAGTTTATTTTTCTTTTCTTTATATAATTTCTCTATCACCTGACTTAACCTACATTAAATACAATTTTCAATAATGAAGACATACATACACACACATATACACTTAATTTAAATACAATTTTAATGAACTAATTATGTAATAATATATCCTTGTTCAAATACATTGGATGGCATGATAAATGTTTGTGTGCTCTAATCTGATTTATTCTAACACACATTTGATACCAGTCATTGTGGTGTCATGATAAGTGTTGGCATGCTGGAGGGAGACCAGTTCAGATCTGAGAAGCACCACAGAAAACCAGTTTGAAGCTAAAAGCCTGATGTTAGACAGAATCTGAAACAATTCTGCATATAGATCCAAAGGACTGATACAATAGTTCAAAAAGCAAGACATGAAAAAATTCTGTTAAGAAACATGTCACTGCAATTGGCAGCTTCCTCAGAGGTACATTAACTTTTTTTTTTATTAAGAACAGGTATAGGTTGGCCTCAGGGTCTACTCTGATGCTGGAGAGCAAGTGAATCTTTGTAGTTCGTCCATTTCATGCTCTGATTAAAAGGGAGAAGTCATGGCACCCTCCATTCAGTTCTTTGGAGCCTTTTACACCAAACTACAAATACCACCTTCTCCCTTTGCACTCCTCCATCATTACATTTTCTGCATGAGCTCTCTGCCAGCTCCAATCAGCTCGTTTTTCAGCATCTGTGTCCTGGAAAATGGCTTCAGTATAACATCACTTTTCCTTTGGCAGCAGCGCCTGCTAACAAAGCCCTTCTGTCTCCACTCCTGCAGCCAAACACTCCCGTCCCTGCCCAGACCTACTCCCTTTCCAGCTGGGCCAATGCAACTATTTGAAGAGAGGGTGATGCTTTTATATTCACAAACAGCTGGGCACTGCTGAAAAGGTGACTGGAGGTTGGGAACTTCTTAAATCAGATCTGCTATAAAGGAAAGGTTTGTGAAATCTCAGAGCATAGTTTGATGAGATTTCCCTTTCTGCAGTAGTGTCAGCTTCTGTGGCCTTCTGCTGACTTCTCCATTTGCCCTAATCCTTCCTCATATGGCAGCAACAAAGGTACCAGTATAAGTATTTGTGTAACCATGGAGACCAAGAGGAGGAAGCAGATTATGGTAAAAAATAACTCGGGGGAAAAAAAAGTTGTATTTTTAACCTGCATTTTTCCCCAGTCTGTTCACTGGATGGTCCCCAAGGGAATGTCTCCAACACACCTGTCAGGGCCGTGCGTAGACAGAAACGAACAGTGGGCAAGGGTGAGCTGTTTATTTGCTTTCAGCAGAAATGCTCCTTGGACCTCACCATCCAAGAACCTGGAATGTGTTTCACCTTACTTGATATGCACCAGTTTCTGTCTAGTTTTGACTGGCAATGTAAGCTACCTCCCCAGGTTGCTTCTGTAATCAATGGAAAGTGAAAGGATGGTTCATCCCATCCTAAAGAGGGTGTTTAAAATTAAATGGATCACATCCTGGAGGGACACATCTCAGTCCATTAAACATACAGGACCCTAAATGAGCAGCTTAGGTGTTTGGCAAGATGAGCTCTGCTGACTCTAAACTGTTACTGTTCCCTGCAGCTCTCAGCCAAAGATATGCATGATTTCTTATAGATTGCCAGTACAGTTACTGCTATTAACTAAAGCCACATGTCTCTCAAGAATGCTGAAAGACATGAACTCTTTCAAAACATTTCCTCTAGTATGAATTTAACGTGCTGTAAACAGATACTACATAAACCATCATCACTTGCTGGTTTTTGTTCAAAATTCAGCTAAGGTCATCCTCTATAAGCTTTTGTGCTCTTTGTACTGTGCCATACCTGTTTATTCTGTATGTCTGTATTGCCTTTTCCCCTTACAACATCCACTTCAAGCCAATTCACAACTCTCTCACCCTGGCTATTTAAGTTTGTGTTTTACCTACTAAGACGGTGTTTCGCAAAGAAAAGAGAAAAGGTTTAAAGCTGATGCAAAGAGAAGACAATAAGTCAGTGACAGGCAGAAAGGCAAATCAAGTAAATAGGCTCCCTTACACTTTGGCCTCTGTAAGCACTGCCTGGGCACATCATCCAACATGCATGTCCCTGTGTCCCCATTACATGATGGGTATGACTTTGTTTTGATTATGGGGTGGCACACCCTGGGGCCATGGCTTGGGGGACACAAGGACTTGGGGTGTGTCTGTAAGGTGGTGTGGGGCCTCCCTGCCTGAGATGCTAAGTACCATTGGCAAGAGTTCATGGCATAATCTGCAGCTGAAGTGCTTTTGAAGAAAACAGCATTAAAATATTTCATTCTTGTAACTGGTATTTCTCTACGTTGTTTGGAAAATTGATAAATCTTTTTAAAAAACCCCTCAAACTCCCTGAAAAACAAGCTATAGGCACAAACCACTTAGCAGGGCTGCCTTTTCTTCTGCAAAACAGTGCTACCAAACTCTTCTCTTGGTGCCATCTGTAGCTGCTATGAGCTGCTCCAAGATTTAGCATCTGTTTTTGTACATACACCTTTTAACAACAATCTTTGCATTTACTAATGGTTAACCCTATTATACTGAGAAGAAAGAGGGTATTGCAGTTAAAGCAATGGATGGAGAACCTTGCCTGGATTCACTTTATGGTACTAAGAAATTCATGTAACCTCTTTTTCTGGTACCCTCACAATTTCTTGAGGCTGTTGGTGTTCCTCACAGGTGTATTCTGAGTCCTTAGTTGCTATCTAGGAGGTCTTGAGCTTCTGGAAAGCAGGACTTCTCTAACTGTTGAGCTCCCTCCCATGGATATTCTGCCTGTCCCGTTATGAATGGTCAGGGTGATATCTTTATGGTTACTATTGACTGGGTTGGAGCAGATGCTCAGCATAATCCTGCCAGGTGTTAAGTGCTGTGACGTAGCTCCAGAGAAGTGTTTAAACACATCCATACATTCAGCTGCAGGTCCAGAAGAGTGAAAGGTCTGGAAAAAACCCACTTGGTACTTTCCAAGTGGGTAAGGATAATTAAAGGGAAAGTAACTCCTTCTGTTGTATTTCTAAAAGCAGTATTTACTTCTGTACTCTGTAAATGTCTCTTTCCCCTTCTAAATTTTGGTGTTTCCCAGCTGACAGATACTTAGTCCTCCTCAACTGCTACAAGGAAAATTAAACATCTTCCTTATCAGTTGTAGTTTGGTGAGTCACAGTCTGAAACCAGCACTCTGTGTAATTCTATCAAGCCAACTGTCGCTCAGTATCCGACAGTAGCAACAACATAAACTGGTGTCAGGTAGGTGAATCTAGCTAGAAAAAATAGAAAAACGTCAAGCTTTG
Organism: Dromas ardeola; assembly: GCA_013398915.1. Taxonomy (NCBI): domain Eukaryota; kingdom Metazoa; phylum Chordata; class Aves; order Charadriiformes; family Dromadidae; genus Dromas; species Dromas ardeola. The sequence goes on from VYZM01013965.1 coordinate 37,789, forward strand.
TGTATTGCCCTCATCATTGTTTTAGCACCTGTGTATAGGCCAGTTTTTCAGGGGAATAATTTATGTCATCCAATATTATGTGTGTTTTAGTGCGCACTTGAGGACGACCTAATATTTCAAACAAAATACAACTTCTGTAATGAGATATCTCGTTTCTGCCAGGATGTTATTAGAGTACCTGCTACAGTGATCTAATGAGATTGACCTTCATTTCATAACAAATTGCTCTCCTCCTGAAACTATTTTTAATGGCTTTCTTGATTTATGCAAAGGGACCTATAGCGATAGCCTTCATTTGGGGAAATAAATGATTCAAATAATTATACATTTTATGAAAATGACAAGTTACTTTAAAGAGCTACTATATTTTTACCATGTTATATACTGGTTGAGTGTAACATTGTGGAAGTCTCATGTGGCTTTTTTCTGTCTGCCTCACTGCAAAGAACAAAATAAATGAGTTTAGTTCGTAATGCGTAGAAGATAAAACCCATGTAATTGCCAACACGGAGTGTGTTTTAGCAGCTCGCAGGCTTTCACCTTGAGGGGATTTTACTCCCTGGATGCTATTTGCTGCCATCTACTGGGCAGTTCTCGAAATTTCAAGGAGACGATCAAATCCATGCTCTGATACTGTTCTCCTGATACTCAAAGCCGTAGCGCATGTGACATCTAATATATATGTTAATGACATGAATCCTTTTTTAAAGGGTGATGAAGGAGAAAAAGAGGAATCCGTATTCTGAATATTTCTGCTGATTGTCTTAAAATTATTGATTAGTTGAAGCAGGACGGTTGTAGCATTTCAGAGAGAAGATGAGTACGAGATGGATACAATTGGCATCATATTAATAATAGATAAGAATGCTACGCTATTCTGTAGTTATTTTAATCTGAAAAGCCTAAGTACCTTACTAGTATTATTTAGTCCTCACCACATCCTGAGAAGATTTCTTTTATTACATGGTACCAGTCTTATGGACTGATGTCACGTATTCACTGTAAGGCAGAAGATTTTCAGACTTTGCATCTGTATTTCCCATTGCAGGCAAAATAAGTGATACAAAAATTATATGACTAAATATTTTCTTAGTGCAATTTATGCATTTCTCCCGTATTTTCCATACTTTCTGCAGACCTGGCTGCAAATGTCACATTTGTAAATTCCATTTCAAAAATCCCAACACAAGACTGTTCTGAAAAAACAGCTTAACCAAAACGTGATTTGAGATGGAAAGAGTGAGGTGCAAATTAAACTTTAAAGGAAAGGCTTCACAAAAATAACAAAAACAACGTATTTCCTCAAAGGCCATACACGTTCGCACGTTAAGATAAAGAACTTAACTTAACATAAAGTCTGTATGTACAGCACCATCTGGTGACTTCTGCACAGCAGGATCCCAAAGCAGGGATTTATGTACCTTCCTGCATCATAGGCAGCGAGTCAGTCGATATCCCCCAGCAGACCTGCTCCTTATGTTCTCACTGCCAACTACAACTGCCTCACAAACACAGGAATATGGAATATGCTTTCATTCCTATTTCCAGGCTTTGGCTGTTGTCATTCTTATTTGTGCAGATGAGCATGAGAATTTGCTGGTGCTTGTAACCTCTTTCTCACGTCTTACTATATAGGCATGCTTTCCTTTTATCTGGGAAGGGCTCCACAGGCAAAGCTCACAGTCCTGGGAGCAGTCAGCAAGCACATAGATCATTGTCTGGCACCTAGCCTTTCTTGGCTGCCGTCTTCCTGGCTGGCTGAGACAGCAGTTCAGTCTGTGCCTTTCACTTCTGCTGCCCACTGTTCCAGTCTGTCCTCTATTTTGCAGCTGTCCCATATAACGCTACATTCACTTCGCTACAGAACAAACACAGGAGAAATCTGTCTAGGTGGCCACTTTGCTGTAGGGTGTGGATGGCATAGGGTGGTGGTTGTTGGTGTTCACTTCCACAAAACCAGTGAACTGGGTGATCCATTTGTAAGCATAATCCTTGGGTGCCTTAACTATTTGTGGATACCTGGAGTTTGAGCAGTCTTGTCACAGAAACAGTTAAGACTCCAAAAGGTTTTAGTTTTCCTGTAAGCAAAGAGCAGGTAAAAAGATTTGGAGCTTAATTCTCCAATACATTGTACCATAGTGCCATTGATTTCAGTACAGTTCTATTTCATCTTAAACTCCAGGTAATTGACTGGAATATCTTTTTTTTAACCCACAAATCCTCTATATCCCACACATCTCAGGCAATTACCTCAGCAGCTGTGGGTCTCTGAATCACTTACATGAGTTTCCTTACCACTGGAGAAAATATATCTATCTATCTCCTTTGTTTCAGCAGAATAGCCCATGGACTTAGCAAAACCATCATGTGTCTATGTCTAGATACCGCATATGAAGTTCTTCCTCCAGCAGTAATCACACAAATGCTGCAGGAATGAAATGCTGTTACTAAGGCTCATTTCATTTTTTTTCATGTAGCAGCTTTCTTAATTCGTTAGAGAACAGTTTCTTATAATTTGGCACAGTGGACTGAGCTGGTTACAAAATCACTCAGTATTGTAGGTGAGAAATAGTAGAGTGCTGTCAGTTTATCTGATGACCTGTTTTGCTGAAGCAGACAGGTGTATCTATTTTAGCAGTGAGGAAAGGATAAGGATCAGAGATCACACATTTGCTAGTGATTCTGCATTGTGTAAAATCTCCCTCCCACACTGTCCAAAGTCCTTTGCTTTCTGATGAAACAAGCTGGCATGACGTATATGTCAGCTTGCATGGCTGGGAAGCCCTCAAGTAGGCTGTGGGGAATATTTTGGAAGAGTAGAGAACTTGGTGAATGTTAAAATATAGCTTTATACTGAGATTTAATTTGATAAGGAGGAAACCACATTGTAAATACAGAAGCCAGTAGCTCCATAAACCATTGAGAAGATCTATATTTCATCATTTGAAAGCTCATATTTTCATAATAATTTTTGTTGTTTTAATCCCTTGGGAACTTCTCTGTAGTGAAAGACATATATCTATTAGTTTAGGCTTTTAAATATGTTTTTATCCAAGCAATAGGGAGAACAGATGCTATACTACTGTTATTGATTGATTTTGTTTAAGAAGCAACAATAAAACCCAGTGAAAACAGAGACAAAAGATCGAATTTGGAAATTCCTAACTGTAATAACATAGTCCCTTTGAAATATACTTACAGGGACAGTCCTGACCGTGCTGGATTTGTCCAATAAACTGTTCTCTTTTCTCTTGTTGACGGAGTACTAATACTCCCGATAATCTGGGTGGTACAAAGGGACAGGAATCCTGTTGCTCTTTTCTTGAGGGTAACAAGGATCTCCTTTTACCCACACCTGATGGGAAGTGGCAGGTCGGTGTTGAGGAGAGATGCAGTTCACTCACCCTATAAGGAACGCGGTGCCAGCCTGGTTAGGTTTCATTTCTTACCCTTTCCCATTCTGAACAACCAGAACATTAGGACAAGGCAATATCGATGTGCGGCATGTGAAGATTTCTGTTCACAGCAAGCATCCTGCTCACTGCAGATCCTTTGCTCACCTCACTTTGTGTGGTAAAGTTGCTGAGGCAAATGGTTGCAGAGTAGCCAGCCAGTGAACCCTGGCACCTCCAACCATGGGTCCCACCATAGGATAGCTTTGCCAGGAATCTGCTGTCTTTTTATGAAAACCTTCTGAATTCTGAGATACATAGTTTAGTCATTTAACTGTCATGGGGTGCCTAGGCCCATGGCCATGCTATTTTACCATCTGACACGTTCAGCACATATGTAAGAATACGTTACAGCTGCTCCTTTCATATCTTTCATCTACATGCCATAAACTGGGCTCTGAGATATTTTGAATCAGCATAGTGTTGTGGCCTTCAGTGGAGCTATCTTAATTTACATTCAAACCTCCAGAGGCAAAAGATGCACCTTTGTAAGATGCAGGTCTCCATCCAAAATGGAGCCTCCTGGTGCAGGCAAACTCCTGCCAAGCCAGAAATCTGCCATATGCAGGGGGATTCTCTGAGTCTGGAGTCCAGTGAGTTGCACACTGAACTTGGGCATTTTTCCTGACTGTAATGGCAATTGATTTTTCAAATCAACAGGGAAAAGTCATTCTGTCTTTGATGTAAAACACAGCTGCATTTACCACAAGGAAGGCCTTTTCCAGACATGTAAAGCATTCCAGAGCCTTGCCATGCACTGCTGGGGTAAACACTATGGCTGTTTTGTGTTTCAGAGGGTTATGTGCAGTTACAGCCTTTATTCTTTAAGTGACCTATTTGAATAGAGAGAAGAACTGTTCTGTATAAGGGCAGCTATTTTGAACTTACGATGTTTTGAAGAGAGGAGGAAATGCAGTGAAGGATAGAATTAGGTCATAACTTCAGGATGCCAAGATTTTTCTCTTGATTTGCTTATTGCTTTTGTAAAGCAGGCTTTCACATTTAACCACACTGGAAGGAATAATCTCTTCTCTGCACTCACTGGATCAATGTACAAAGGAAATTCATTGAAATCATAAAAAAAATTAATTTTCTACATTTCTATGTGAAAGTATGGCAATAAAGACAAACCAATCTTCCCAGCTATGTAATTAGCATTTATGATTGGGAGATAATAAACAATCAATCGAAGTCAGTTAAAGCATTTCTCAAAAGCAGTTTAGAATCTCACTAAAATGACTGAAATGCAGTGCAACACAAGCACTTCTGTGACAAAGTCAGATTCAGGGTAGGAATAGCAATGGGATTCTTGATGATTAGTAGGATAAGAAGTAGGATTAGAAAGACCACTTTTAAAACCGAGGAGCTCGGTTTTAAACTGTGCTCAGACAATGTCTTGAGCCCACTGATTGCTCCCTGTAGGGAGCAACTTGAAATCTTCATTCCCTGTGCTATTTACAGCTAATGAATGCATCCAGATTAGAAACTAGTGAAGTGTTTTCACATCATACCCCTCATTAAGACACTTTGGGAAGCGTGGAAAGATAAAACTATTAAAAAGCAATCTTAATAACTGGGTGACTATATTAAATTGGCTGCATCCACAGTGTGGCGTACGGCTTTGCTCTCGGGGATTGTGTGCACCCACGTCTCCAATTCTCTATCGTAGCAATTGTGTGCATATGCGTATGTGGGAGGATGTGGGTGAACAGATAGCGCTTCAGAAATCTAGCCTACAGTGTGTAAAATAAGAAATTAGCAGTGACCTTGTGGCTAGTATTGAGACAGAATCTTTTGCTATTACGTTATATTCCCTTTCAAAATTTCTACAGATTTTGAGCGCTTATCTAACTACATCCGTGATAGGGCCCACTTCCCGGATGTGGTTAAAACAAGCCGTTCTTCATACCTTTTCATGGGATAACATAAATTCACAGCCGTACCACTGTCTTCTTTTGGCAGTTTGTAGATGTAGGAAGTACTGCAATCAGATGTTTCTAATTTAATTCAATCTCTCATTAATTTGGTCTCTCCTTTAATTCAATCTCAGCCTCAGGACCTAAATCATTTGTATTAAAATAACCTAATGGCCACCCTTTCTTTTAATCAATGTTGACTGCTTTAGGCAGGTATTAGCAGATAATCTGATTACCAGATGCACAGTGAATTGGCATTTAATTAATAACTAACAGTGAAAATTTGGAAAAGAATCAAAGGAGAAAAAACAAAAAGAAAAAAGAGGGAAAAGAGAAGAGAAAAGAAGAGAGCCTTACAGACACTTTGCAGACACATTAATGAGAATATTATGGAAGTTATTTTTGCCAGTGACCGTTTTTGGTACAAGCCTCTAAGATGCACAGCCAGTGGCCTCAGCCATGGGTGACAGGCTTAGCCCAGTAGGGAGAGTATTGGCAGAACTCCAAAAAGAATGAGGTCCATGGTAAATGTAACATCATTGCCTCTTAGACTTATTTAAACTTACTAATGGGATTTATAGTTTAGATGCTTGGTGGTACAAGCTGGCATAGCTCCTCTAAACTCGGGCTGCATCATTTGCAGCCTTCTCTTTCTGATTGTAGGTAGACACCATTTGGCTGCCTTTTAACGGGAAACCCACTCTCCTCATTGTCCAGTGTGTTGTCTGGGAAGAATGTACCACCTGACAGAGTCCTGGGCCAGGGCAGGAGTCAGGGCTCACAGGAAAACTTCTGGTGCGCAGCTAAATCCAGGTCATCCATGGAGCAGTGTGAAGCAGCTCTGCCATTGCTTCATACCAGTTTGTGGGGAAGTCACCAGTTAGGCTCACTGGCCAGTTCTCCGATCATCTCTGGCTGACTTAATGTTAGAAAGGCCCCAGTTCTCTGGGACTGAGAGCTGCCGGCTGTAGGGCTGCCAGATCTGGCAGTGTTTGACAGAGGCCAACAGGGACTTATTTTGAGGGTACTATGCTGCATCTCTCTTGTTTTCTTACAAATATAATCTTGGGAATGAATCTGAAGTAGGTAGTTTATTGTCCACTATCTTTCCTTGGCAAATTTGCAATAGTGCTATATTGCAAAGACAGCTAAGACAGCCCTTCTGGTCAGCCCGTAGCTCCAGAGGAGACTTGGACTGGTTATTTTCCACCTGCCTTCCCTGTGACTGCTCCTGATGCCTGAGTGATCAGGCTGAGTGGAGCCCATGGTCTGGTGCTCAGCAGATGGCATTTTTCCAGTACATCAGTATTGGAACGATACCCGGCACAGTATAAGGGATCCCAAGCTGTTAAGGAGTTTGCCTTTTGACTAAAGCAGAAGAAAGAGCCTTGACAGATTGCTGTTTTGCAAGTTACCCAATAGCAAAAAGAAGGTGTCCTGACACAGACACAGGATCCTGACGTGTTCCAGTATGCCATTACTCTGCTTAAGTTCCCAGAGTTTTCACTGAAGCTCCGTTCAGAATATTTTACACTGATACGGTGATGAAAGGTGTTGTATACCATCTCGGAAGGGACCGCACTCCTCTGGGGAGGTGTATGAGCTGTATGTGCTATTCACACAAGGGCCTTTGAGGCTTGCAGTAGAGACTGCTTGAAGTCATCAGCATAATAATGTAGCAGATTTGGGATTTAAGAAGCCCACAGGCTGACACACACATTCCTGATGGTGCACCAAGGCAGTTGACCACCAGACTCCTATTCATGTTAATGAGGCTTATTCCCCATGGTTTCCTTGTAAGAAAGGCTGCTCAGCAATGCCCAGGAACAGGGCTGATCCAGGTGAGAGAGGTGCTCCAAGGCAGAGTTGTCTCCTACAAGACAGAGAGGTATTGACAGTGCACCGTAAAGCAGAATAGGATGGTGATGCGGCAGAGGGCACTAGTCTCAATCTAGATGTATATTGGAGCTGAAATGGATGTCAGAGCAGCTGGATCTACTACTCCAGTGGTATAGCTTTGAATTCCTGTCTTTTTAGAGGCTGTATAATCTTGTTACTTTCTTGTTTGAGCAACTATTATTAAAATCAACAAAATGAATTTATAATTCTATAAAAATCTTTCTGTGATAGATTTAATCGGTGGAGGCTCCCAAATCATAGTGGACAGTTGTGAGTCAGTGGTGAATAGCATGTAAGCAGAGATACTGTAGGAGATGGTTTAGTTGAATGGGCCCCTGATTCTTGCATACTTTTCCTCTCCAAGTGGCTTGATATGTCCTTGAACACATTCCTTTGCCATGCTGTGCATCAGTTCCTGGATCTGTGACATAGGAATTGTGCCGTCCTTGTAAAGTGCTTTAGGATCAGCACAGAAATCACATTGTATTTTCATTTTACTTTCGGTGAGTGGAGAAAAATAAAACCCTTTTAATTGTGGATAGAGAGCAAAATTCTCTAACAAATACAAATTCCTCAGAGAAGACAGAAAACTGCGTCCAAGAACTAGTCTTAGTTCAATGTTTCCAATTGCTGATTTGCAGGAAGAAGTGATTAATCACAAAATGAAATCTGTTCAAGATTAGCATAAATTGCAGAAGGTTGTAAAAGACTGCAGATGGATTTGAATTATTTGAAAAAGCAGACAAAACAGCAGAGGAAATTTTGAGTTGGATAAACACAGACTAATTCCTAATAAAAAAATAAACTAAATAATAGTCTGATGTGAACATCCAGAATTTTCAAAAGTCAGGGCTCTAGGCACGGAGATGTCTGTCCAGGACAAGCAAATAGGGTGCTGATGGGCTGGAGATGAAATACGTTCTGATATTTCTACAGGATACTAATAGTCTTACTTCCGGTTCCTCAGTTTGAGCCATATCACCTCAAAAACATGCAAAGAAAAAATGTCTCACCCACAGCAGTGTAGGACTATGTGCTGAGGTTTCTATGCAAGATGTTGAAGCCTTCAAGGTTATGATACACACAGGGAGAAATGCTTCATGCCACAGGGAAATGATTTGAGTGGTTCACTGCTGCAAAAGGGTCAGTGATGGTGGAGCTCTGGGTCTCGGTTTTATGAAGCACTGGATAGTATTAAAACATATATAACTAGTGCCATTAAAAAATTTGTCATGTGGTATCCCACAACGTCACCTGACATCCTGTTATTCCTTGTTTGAAGCTGAAGCACACCCTTGTGTCCTGTGATTGCAACTTTAGCAATAACTCCCATACAAATACATAAGCTGGAACATTAATATGGCAGAGCATAAACTTTTTTTCCAGTAATAAAAATGGAAAAAATTAGGAAGGAGACTTTTTTCCCCTGGGCAAGAGAAGCTGCATGACTGGCTCGCAGGTTATGGGGAGTTCCTTTTCTTTTGATGGTTGAGGTAGTGGCTGTACGTGGGCAGACTACTGGCCCATTTCCAACAGTAACTGGATTTAAATTTAATGCCCGTGTAAGAACCAGGAGAATTTTATTATCTTGATTTAATTCTCCGTTTTCTTTAGAAGAACATTTGTGTCCTTTTGCACTTTGGAGAGGTGCAAAGTTAATAGCTTGCTTATTACAGATAAACTGTAGGGATTTCATGTTTTTTAAGGTTAATCTTCTGCTGTTCACTGCAGTTAATCTGGACCATTAAGACTCCAATGAAATCACGCAAAACCTAGAACATTAGATCTGTAACTGTCCCCTGCCCCGCTGCACAGAGGTGCTGTCCCTGGGGCACCTGTGCCTGTCTCTAAGTGGCAGCATGGTGCTGTGCAGGGGAGTATGGGCTCTCCCCAACCCCAGGGTGCCAAGCCAGGTGCTTTGAGCGGTAGCAGTGACACTGCATATCCCAGCACCTGTACAACACCACGCAACAGCTTCAGAAAGCAGCTTTCTATATGTTTGTGAAACAGGGGCTACTGGCTGGTACCAAAAAGAACATACATTGGTAAATACCTTTGCCATAAGCCTCCCCATTCCCATTCCTTCCCCTTTTGGAGTATAAGGCATAGTAGAGAGTTTTGTGGCTTTACCTTAAATGACTGTCAGTTACCTACAGTATCCGCTTCTGCACACGTCCTGACTCTGCCAGCTGCAGTGTGACAAAATAACACCTTGACAGCAAAACAAGGGGGTGAGAGCAGAACATGCTAATAGCAAATGCATGTTCAATAGCCATAATTTTGAGTTCTCTGAGTTGATATACACAGATCTGCTTCAGAGCCTCCAGGCTGCCCTCCCAGTGGCTCCTCCAGTGTGTTTGCCAGACAACGACTTTTGTGCTTAATCGGAAGTGTTGAACTGATAGCAAGAAGCCTGTCTCCATCTTCCAAGTGGAAGGGCTGTTAGGCTCTAGTGTTGCCTCCAGAGACAGCAGCAGTACCAAGTGGAGTGCAGTACATTTGAAGGCCCAATACAGTGTTTTCATGCGTATCTTTCTCCACAGAGCTGAGTCTTAGCTCAGAATTGAAAGGAAACTACAGCCTTTCTCTGCAGGATAGACTGTGGCAAATGTTGAACTTGAACAGTTTGCGTTGTGAGCTAGCTGCCTCTAGACGATTCTGGTTAAAACCACTGCAGGGTAAGGAGGATGGCGTGATTCATGTATGGCAGCACAGAAGCTCACTAACTTGGGCAAAAGCAGCAGCCTGCAGAGCTCAAGTGATGCATGAAGATTTTCCAGAAAATAAAGGTTTACCGTATAGAGGAACATAGATCATTAGGGCCTGTCTGCCATAAGGTGAATTTCTGATTTGGTGAAAAACCTGATACAAACATACTTGCATCAGCTGAAACTAGGCATCTGTTGGCTTCACTTGCATTCATGTCTGGCACAAGCTGAAATGAGAGTGCCAGACTGCGACCACCTAAGGACACCCACAAGAGAGTTTGCACTGACATAACTAAATTAATTTCAAAGAGATTTTAGTTAAACTAGTATAATTATCATGTCTTGACAAGGTTTCAGTCTATTTTTGAATATCTTTTCCCTCTAGAGTGGTGATCGCCACTGACAAATGGCATAATCTAAGTCTGTTTAGCTTAGTCCATGGCATTTTGTTGACGTGAACAGGGATTACTCTGGCAAAGCCAAAACATCTGTCAGGCTGTTAAACATGTTGCATATTTACGGACACCTCTGGAGTCAGTTAGCTTTGTATTTTTAAAAAGGATGAGGACAACCGCTTAAACTCTTTTTGAAAGCCTTTGAAACATTGTCTGAGGAATGAGTGTGAAAGGCCTGTAGTAGTTACATTCTAGACTAATTTTGACCACATTGAAATTGATGACATACCTGTGCAAAGCCACTTGAACTTTGGGAAGAATAGAGCCCTCAGGGTGCTTTTAGTTTTGTTTTGAAGAGTATTTGTGAGCAGTGTGATTGTCGTGCAGAAGCACAGCAGTACTGCGATGTATAGGGTGTCATCTGTTCTATGCTAATAAATCAGCATCTGCAGCAACCATTGCTGCCTATCAAATCTGGGTACAAAATTGAGCTGTTTGATCTCACTGCCACTGAAGTGTGTCTGCATGATCACGGAAGATGCATATTATCCCATCTGTTTTTCACAGACCCTCCATCAGGCTGTATGCTTCAAGGTAACGGATCAGACACAAAATGAATTCCACTGCAGATGACTGCCTTAGAGGCATCCTGCTTTGTCACAGTGTATAAAAATTCGACTTAAGAGTCATTTTATTCCTTCACAGCAGGTCATTTAAGCCCTGTCCACACTAGGGAAATTGCTAACTTTGGCTCAGCTCCTTTAGTGATAACGGTTGCCCCAGTGTGGACATGCGGCTGTCTCCATTTTCATTAATGTGTCAAGTCACCTCTCTCCAAGAAGGCCTTACAAGACAGTGGTTCAATCAACAGCAGCTGCTGGTGGCCAGTTTATTTTTGGGCTGCTGCTGCCACTTGTCCAGATGGAGCCGAAGTAGTGCCAGCCACGGTGAGACTTCTGGGGAAAACACCGGAGGTGTCAGGTGGCGCAATGTCCCAAGCGCTGGCAATTCCTGTGGCTGGGATGCCCGGCTACTGTGCTGGCATGGCTAGAGGTGCTGAGCATCAGTCTCATCGACCAAAGTTTGTGTCTGCCATGCTCGCACACCAGCAGCTGCTGCAAACCAGCCAGCTATTCTTGTAGCAAAATCTTTTGCTGGACTTGCCACGTGCATTTTCCTCAGAAATACGCATTTGCGTTACTGCTTAGGAAGAGAGAAAAATGAGACAACTGCAGCTTTGATTTTAAGTGTAATAAAACTAGTTTATTTACACAGTAACATGAATGCCACAGAGTACACAGCAAAGTACCACAGCAAACCAGAGTGTAACTGCCCCTGATCACAAAGGCTTGAAGTTTATATACTTATTTATATAAAAATGTGTAAATACCAATATGAAGCACCAGATAAAGCAATGCAACCAGGAATTCCAAATACAAATTACCCACAAGAATGGAGTTGAAATAAAAATAAAATAAAAATCAAAATCCCTTATTCAAGGGATTTAAAGAAATCCCATTTATAAAAGTCCATCAATTTTGGAATCCCTAATTTAAAAATAAATTTCCCCCTTTTATTAAAAACAAGAACATATTCTTAAATGCTCAGCATAATTAAGTTTTAAAAGAAAAAAACCCAAGGATTTCAACTGCAAAACCTTCTAATACCAACAAGCCAAAGGACAAAGAAACAGAAGTTTTTTCGAGTCTTTTTGAAGAGGTGTTATTTATGAAATTACTACATTCAAATTTACACACTCTTAAATATATATTATATATACAATATATAATATATATATTTTCAAGCAAAAAGGGGCAAAGAATACTTTTGGGATAAAAAAGTTCATATACATACATATATATATATATTAAAACATGCCCACACGCACTCATATATATGTATGTATATATGTATATATGAACAAGTATTTCCTCCATATAAAAGAAGTTCCAACCTCTTCTAAATCCCTGAAATCTTCCCCTTGGATTTATGGAAAAAAAAAAAAAATCTTTATAGTCTGAAGTATAAACCCAATTCTCAAATTCTGTAGAGTGGTAAAATGCTTATGTACAGGTAAGTTGAGTATTTCATTTCTCACTGGCAACTCTGCTTGATCTGAAAGCATTCTGTGGTTTCCAACTAACTGCTGAGTGGAGCACCAATGCAAGGAGACTTACAGGAAATTATTTAAATTACATTCTACGTCTGTTCAAAATCATCATCCTTCTAATACTGCATCCAGGTGAATAATAAAATTCATACAAATGTCTACAAAAAATTCTCTGCAACGCTGCAGTGGGAACGATCTGCTCCTCCTTTTGGAGTTGAGGGTGCCCTAAAGAAATTTCTCCCCAGTATTTCTTTTGAAAAGTTTTTTTTGTGTACTTCTCCCTTGAAGTGTTTGGAATCCAGATGGTTGTTTATAGAACATTTCCACAGGTGTATTTCTATAGAGGTACTTAAAATTCTTTTCTGCACTTCTTTGGTGTTATCTTACTGCATAACTAAGTCATCATCACATTTCTTTCTGCATGGACTGAAGGGCTCTGACTGTGCTGTAGGTTCTACAGGAGTTTGTGCAGAGCCAACACTACCTCTGTGAAATCAGAGTAAAATACATGGCCTAGTCATGCAGGGAATAATGGTCGTGGACTGTTTCTACAGAGAAACAGCTTAATTCCTATTTGGGGAAAGGAAGGTGCATTAGAAGGTCTGATTCAGTTTCCATTGTATCCCTCAGAAAAGTTACAATTGATTTAAATAAAACCAGGACTATTTAATTTATTTTTACATATGAATTTGCTTGCTATTGCAAACAAAAAAAGTTTAATTTAGGTGGGGCATCTCAGCATAAGAACTGAGAAACAGATACATTTTATTTCAGCAGCAAATACTATTTTTACATGCTAAAGTTAAGGACCTACACTGTGAAGCTGCTGAATAAATTCTATAGCAGCTGAACCCTAACACAGATGGATTTATTTAAATAATATATTTTTCTCTCTAATATGTGGGAATTCCCCTGTGTTAAAATGTCAAGATGATCCATTCATACCTTGTGGGTGCTGCCAGGATGTGTGGAGGAAAAAAGATTTAAGGTGGAACATTTCTGTAAATGCTACATGCATTCCTGTCTGTAGGCCAGCAACGTGATATCCCAGCTTGAGTTACCGATTTCATCATGTCTGAATATTGAAGTGAGACCAGGCTTCTATATTTGGACATTGCAGGGGCTCCGGAATAAAATTCTGGATTCCCTTATTCCTGAAATTTGTAGGCGAGTTTTTAACTAGTGTATTCTCTTTGTATTCACCTGGATCAGATCTGAGGTTTGAAAGATAATCACTGAATAAGTAATTCCCATTTAAGAAATAGAAAACAAACCCATTTTCCGTAACATCTCAGGAGTAGGTTTTTAGAACTCCTGTTTTAACGGAGCTTTGCATTTCACACCGGAGTATGGTGTGCAGCACATCCACTACCTACTTACAGCAGAAGCAGGACACCTTACCTTCACCGCTTCGTCCAGGCTAATCAGATTCCTCGTCTCCTAGAAGCTGAGTGACTGCAGTAGATTGTCAAAGCAATAGGCTTCTTTTGGTGCTGTGGTCAGTCTAGACCAATTGACTTGTTACCCACTGTTATTTTTGCTTTGCAAATCCCAAATTTGAAAGCTCACAATTTTGTTACTTCAGGTTTATGCTGTACTACGAGAAACTTAAAGGAACTCATTCACATTAACTTCAAAACCAAATCTCGTTGAACAGATCAACTCAGTACCATATGAAGTACAGCATTTAATTTTGTAAAGTCTTTTGCATCTTATTGTGGGCAGTATTTTTTCTAGGGCTATTAGGAAAAGAATTAATATTTCCACCAACTGTCAAGCTACATTTTAGTTTTTTGACAAGGCACTAAACATTGTGAATCCAATCACTGTGCTCTCTCTGTAACATTAGAGAGGTTTTTCATGGCTCTAATAGGATCAGAAACCACTCATCATAATTCTTCAAACAAACATTTGATTTTCCAGAAATTAGTTTCCACTGGAAAAATCTTTAGAGTTCATGTTAAAAATATTTGAATGATAGCTTTTATTAATAGAAAAATATATATTTACAGTCAATACTGTTATCTCAGATTTGCAGCTCTTCCTATTTCTTGAGCTCAACTGAAAGTGCGACATTGCTAAAAAAAAATTCAAGATCTGTGCACATAAGTAAGTTATAACATGCACAGCCAGGGGTTTTGTTCCTGTCATACACAGGATCCCAGTTACAAACAGAGCGGGTTTTTTTCCTTTTGCTTAGCAATTATGCTGTAGCATCCTTAGGATTTGTTTACAATCAGTTTAATGCATACATTCTCGGATATTTATGTGGCACAATCTGTTGCCAGGATGGAGAACCACCACAAACACAGTTACAATCATCAGTTATGGGCTTATCTGCAAAGTCAGCCTGGGGCTTCCCAAGGAATAGCTCCGGCCAAATTGTGTTCAACTACTTTGACTGTTCTTTCTTTTTTAAAGAAAAAAACCCCACACAACATTACAAATTGCTAAAGTTTACCCAGTGCTGCACAAGAAAGAGATTGGTAGTGAACATCTATCCATGCCCGATTATACTGCAGAGCTAAAATGAGTATTGGTTCATCACAAAAGATACAAACTGAAATTAGATAGCTAGAGATACAAAGGCTTTGGACCAGCTGCATTAAATACATATGGTTGTAAAACATTCAAAATTCAACTTTGCATGTGCATGTTGACATGAAAGTGACACTTGAGAACATGTGTCCGTAAACACGGAAACACCTACCGGCTTCAAGGAATGAGCCCACTGCAATGGCAGGTGGTCCAAGAATTGCTCAAACAGCCTATATGAGTTAGGTGAGAAGTTATGTGCACGCACGCACTACGAAACAAACACAAAACCAGACCACAGAGAACAAGAAGCCCTACTTGTAGCTCATCACACTGTGACTAATAGCTAGCAGATAGTATGTGAGTGACTTGTCATGCTCAGTGTATTTAAGCTATGAGAGCATTGCCCTACTGTGTCCAGACAGAGCAGGGCTGCATTGAATGTGTGTCATTCTTTGCAAAGGTTCTTCTATGAGCTGCTCAGCAGTAGTGTAGAAACTTTCTTTCCTGATGTAGTGGAAGTACCTCAACTATATTCATTGCACTTGGGCTTTTAATGCACTGTCCTCTTTTTCTGCATCAATGCCGCCATCCTAACCTTTTTGCCAAGAAAAGAAAGAAATACATATCACATTAAAATATATTATCCTTATCCTTGCCTGATCCTTCACTGATACAGGTGAATCAAACAAAAGAATAATAATCAGAAATTTAAAAAAAAAAAATCTTTAGAAAGGTCACAAAGACAGTCTATATACTACAGCACAATCGATGTAGGCTTCCAAAACTATTCAGCTTTTAGCTCTGATAGATGCCAGAGAAGAGTAACATAGACATTTCAACCCCTCCCAATGTACGGTGTGGATCCAGAGCTAGTTTTGCTGACTTTAAGCCTGCAGGACTGTTTGTTCAGTTTCCATGCATCTGGTCCAAGCATGCATATGCTGTATAAAGTGGCTATTTGTTTCAAGGCTGAAGTGAACTGATTCCTCACAGTTTTAACAATTAAAATGAAACATCAATCCATAAAAAGAACACACGGGTATCTGCATTTATGTGCCAAGAAAGTAAAGGAAGGGGCTGCAGATCTAGCATCAGGTAAAGGCTGGTGTGTAGAGTGAACACTCTAATGTACAGCTTTAAAAAAATACATACAAGAATTGCACATAGATCCATAGGAGAGAAGCACAGGCTCATAACTAGGGCTGTTCTGCTTTCCATCACCCAGGTCAGAAGATTCGGTATCACTTTTTCCCCTGCGTCCAGATAAATTCTTCAGAGTGATTCAGGAAACAATTCAGAGCCTAGCAATACTGAGCAAAGATACTGTCTGTACAACTGCGGAGGTTCCATAGGAAACGGCTGTTAGGTCAGGGAAGGAAGTCAGCAGTGGCCTCTGAAAGTGAAAAGCTCCTTCAGGTTGAGTTTTTAAAAATTCTGTCTCTCTGATCCTCACTAATCCCTGCTCTAGTCCAAAACTCTGTCTGCAATGCTCTTTGAGCTATTCTGACAACATTCAATTTTTAGGGTGTTGTCTATAGCAACATTAGAAAACACTAGTTACAACAGAAAAGAGATATGCAGCCAAACACCGCCGTGGGAAAAATGGATCACGATACTGTTAGTTGTGGCTGCCAAACTCAACAGCTCCCTCAATAATTAAACAAGAGTGTTCTTGCCCCCTTGTTTTTACCCTTCAGAGAACTGTGTCTGCAGTAAAAGTGTCTCCATGTGGCCTGTTAGCTATACACAGACAAGCTCTAAACATTTCTATCTCCTGCCAACATACCAGCAGAGCCAATTTCAGTCCCACTTTGCAATATGGCACAAGTGACAAGAGCAAACCAAAATAAAACGAAAGAGGCGGCTGTTATTTTCATCCCCGATTCATAGCAGTGATTGTCAGAGAAGGTTATGCACGTCCTATCCATTTCAAGTCAGGCTTTAGTGCCTTTTGCGATGGAAGGGGAAATTCAATTGCCCACCATGGGTTGTATCATTCTTGTATAAACGTGGTTATAGCTACAGCACATCAACAGTCCAGACTGGTGAACGTCACGTAGGCAATGGGATAGACCAAGTGTGCATATTCTGCTTTTTAATGCAGAGGTCTTAAGCTAAGGGTAACGGTCTGATTAAGGCAGCATTGTTGAAATCACGGATCCATGGTTAGAAAGGATATGGGTAATCAGAGACAGAGAAGGAGGGAAGAGGACGGAACACAGGTGCTGGCTGCCCACTGACATTTGCAGTCAGCAGGATAACCACATCTGGGGAAGAAAAAAAGAAGGCATAAAGGGTAAGAGAAAAATCAGAATCTATTTGGTTGAGACCAAAGGAAAAAGGAGTCCAGCCCACTTGTGGGGGACTGACTAAGCTGGTATGTGGAATGGATGCAAATGAGTGTTTGGAGGCATGGTGGATCATTCATCTCACATTTACAACTAACCCGTCTCTGCTTATGGTCACTGCTATTCACTAACCAGTGCTACATATGGAAATGACAGAAACTACACAGAAGAGGAGGGCAACTTATTTACTGTTGCGGTGGTAGAAATAGTGGTATCAAAGTTTGCTCTCCTTTTCAGCCAGATATTAATCAAGTTACATACTGTCTGATACAAATGCAGTCATGTATATATAATCAATCCCTAACAGGCCTGCCAGAAAAGTAAAGTTTCTGTCATACTGGGTACAGGATGCAATTTCTCCAATAAGAACCTATTTGCTCAGAGTTGCTGGCTTTGCTATCTAGGTTATTTTTTAACACTCGTACAAAGTGTGAGCCCTAGGACAGGCTGGAGTGAAGGCTGGGGTGGAGGTTGGGGGTGCTTCACAAAAAGCAACAGGCTCTACAAACTAGTGCTGCTGCATGATTCTCACAATGCGATGAAGTGAGTCTATAGTGGCAAAAGCCAGATATTGACAACAAAGCCAGTCTTCCAGAATAACTCCGCAGTCCCTGTCCAAGGACTTCTCTGCAAACTTGATCATTAGCAGCGTCCTTTTGATATCCAGCCAGTTCTGAAGTACAGCATCTCTCCGGGCAGGGTTGGAAGATGTACTTAGAGCATGGAACAAGTCCTCACGTGGACCCCAAAGCAAACACTGAAGGATTCCCTTGGCTTCTGATATCAGGATCCTCTCTGAAGGGTTGGGATTCAGCAGGCAGCTGGCAAGTTGTTGAAGCCCTTGAGAGTAGAGGGAACGGCAAGGGATCTTGGGGAGATCAGCACGAGTATACTCCTTCTCCTTCAGCTCTGGATTCTCATCAAAGGGATTGGGTAAGTGCAGCATTTCGTAGATGAGGATGCCAGTCTGGAACTCATCACACTTTTTGTACTGTGTTGCAGTGATGATTTCTGGAGCCAGGCGGGACTGATCCCGTAGGACCTCAGGATCCACCATATGACTCTTCTGCTTGGCCTGGGAGAAATTGCTCACTATTAATCTGGCGGGGCAAGCAGTGTTGGGACTGGGCTCCATAGACTCAGAGCTCAGAGGGCTGCCTCCTGGTCTGGAATGAACCAGCAGGAGGTTCTCTAACCGCAGATCACAGTGTGTGATATGATAGGGTTTCAGGTGCTCCAGGCCCAAACACAGCTGTAGAAGGAGTAGACAGACCTGCCTCTCATATAAATCTGGGCTTTTTGTGTGGCGGGGTGCAGATTCTCGCACAAAGTCGGCCACCGTTAAGTATGGGACCTCCCGCGTGATGACCACAACACGGCTGCGTGGCTTGCTGATGGTGCCCTGGTTGCTTGAGCTGTCTTTCTGTGAAGCCTCTGTATTGGAAGGACTGTCTCTGTTCTTTCGCTCGGGCTCTTTCTCCTCTTCTTCCTGCTCTTCTTCTTCCACCTCTGGTGCATCAGCATCCTCCCATGGAAGGAGACGAACTGGCACTTCAGCAAGGAAATGGCCACAGTCCTGTTGGATGTTAAAGTTGATAGCCAGACTCTGACGGATAGATAGGCTGTGATAATACTGCTGGGATTCCTTAGCTTTGCTCTTACAAATCTGGGGGAAGAAAATAAACAGAAAAAAAATAACATAACTCTTAAAGTTGTAAATTCTATATCCTTTTTTCTTTTTTTTTTTTTTTTAATATGTAACTTGTTGCTGGGTATCCACAGTTCAGCCCTAAACAGGAGCACTGAAAAATTTGTTACTGAACTGACCTTGGCAGACTATCTTAAGGCACATGAACAGTTTCCATTGGATAGTAAGCAACTGCAGACCAATATGTGCAGGCAGCTCTCCCTCTGCATATATTATTCAATGGAAAATACAGTTCAGGCAGGTTGTGCTTTCAGTCAGAATAGCAGCTGATATACGGTAAATGCACAGCGAAGCTTACTATGCAGTTACTTGTTTACCCATATCATTTTATTTTGTGTTTTTCCTCTCAGCTTTGTGTGAAGCTTCAACAAGATAAAAATAATCAATAGCAATAGGAGATACAAAGAAACATGCATAGAATATTTGAGGATATGATCAAACGGTTGCACTGACTGAGTTAGCATGGCATAACAAGTTACCACCTGTCAGTTGAGTTAAGTGACTGGATGCATGCTCCTTGCCCACTGCAACTGGAAACTGAATTCTATTAGCTGCAGCTGTGTCAAGCTAACACATCACGTCTGCAGCGAGGGGTGTACGTGAGCATGGGAGGGGCTGCTGGGAAGCACACTTGCTGTGGCTCAGGTGATGAATGGAAACTCATTAGAACACGGTAACTTAATTGCTTTCAACCATTTGTCAAGATCCTAAGTATATATTTTTATTTTCCCATATCTAGCTGTATTTAATTTCTGTCCAGAAATATCTTGTTGGTACGTACATTATCACCATAGTAATTATCCTTATTAATTGTTTGCATTGCCATAACAACTGGCAGCTCCAACCTCCTTACAACAATCACTGGACAACCTCTATCAGGGCCTCGCTCCAAGGCATTTACTGATTAAAATTACAGCCCTACAAAGCACACTTCAGCAGGCCTCTCTGGATGTGGCAATGCGTCCTTCTCATTTAGAAATGACTGGCCGTGCACATCTGCACCAAAAGGCATTCAGCTATTAGGGCAGAGTACGCTGCCTTTGCACCCATTCCCTTTTCCTCTGCGCCAGCAGAATTGGCCTGAAAGGCAGATCTGATCTGTATGTTGCCAGCTGGATCATTCCTAAGAAATGCATTTCCAGCCTAATAAAAGCACCCCCGTAAGAGAGTTGTCCTTCTCGATCGTCTCCTTTCTTTTTCTTCCTTCTATTCAATCCTAAGTCTATTTTGCTTCAAATTAAACTGATAGCCCTTCCCCTAGCTGATATTAAAAATTACTGATTCCCATCCCTTAACATTACACCTTTACACTTGGGAAAATGTAAATTTCCCCCTCTTCCTCATTCCTCCTATTTTTATTTCTAACCCTCTGATTCTTCTTGCCCTTTTCTGGTTTCTTCCAATTTATTACAACTTCCTGAAGAGTGGTACCTATAATGAATACAGTATTCCAGTTAAGACCTCTCCAGCATCAAGCAGAAGAGAGCTTTATATACAAGGATCCTTATAACACTTCCCAGGGTGAGCAAGTCACATTATTAACTCCATTGTTACTGTGGTTCATGAAAACCTTCAGAGCGCTAAGTCTGAATCCATAGCAGAGCCAAACTTTCCTCAATATCAGTTCTTAAATACAAGTTTTTTATTTCAGACTCCTCTCTTTATATCAACAAAACAGAAATTAAAGACTAAATAGTATTATGATTAAAATCAATACCAAAATGACTGCATTCATGAAAACAGTTTTCCATCCTTATTCTGATGTTAAAGATAACTAATAAAGAAAAAAAATAATCTCTAATCCCACAAATCTCAAATCCCAATAGTTATGGCTTTTGTACACTTTTACTTTGCTTTTTTAATACAGGGAAGTATATGGGTACATGAACATGCATGCAATATCTACAAAGACAAAAGAGCTGAGATCTGATTAGAGATGTATTTTCTGCTTCCTGCTTTTTGTTTACAAACAACATGAAGTGAGAAGTGGAAGAGGCAGCTGGGTTACTTAAGGCTGAGTAAATTGCTGACTATACAAACACTAAAATCTGTACACTAGATACTTTGTAATTGACAAGGGGAATGAAAAGCAAGGCTGTCTAGGAGCAGCACCCAAAAACTGGAATATGACGACAATTCAGATACCTGTCTGAATTCATAAAACAGTTTCTAAAACACAGACCTGCAGTAACCTGATCTTCCTGTAAGTGTCTGGTACGCTTCAGGCTTCTGCTGTGAAATACAGCTGCGTGAATCCAGAGAAGTCCTGGGGTTTTGGGTTGCAGAGTTCAGATTCCTATTTACCAATATCTTATTAGAATGGGGAGAATGTACGGAAAGCAGTGGAGAGGAGCTAAGTTTTCTTATTGATCTATTCAAAGACAGTTTATGGAATGTGAATTTTATTTACTGACAAACTTCTTGTACTATTTTATAATTTTCTGAGTTGTAGCTTCTACTCAGAACTCTATTTTATATTACCATTTTGCAAAAGATTAGAGAATGCTAGTGTTTAATATTATTAATAGGTAATAATGCTCACCCTAGCATTTGGTATTGGAATAACTCCACTATCACCTAAATCTATCATCTGAATGACTGAGATTTAAAATTTTCAAAATGGTTTGAGTTATAGTAAGTTATGCATCCAAAGTCTATATTTACATTTAAAAAGACTTAGGGAACAAATCGGGAAATTTGACGGCCTCATTAGCAGGCGTTTCAGACTGCTTGTGATGAATTGCTAAGGGAGTAGTTACAGAGCTTCTTTTCCGTTTGTGACAGTTAATGCTATGTCAAAACTGTGAGTAAATACACGGCCCAGTTTTCTTTGCATGATTTTTAAAGCTTTTGTCTGTTCCAGTCATCTACTCTAAAAAAATATGGAAACCCTGTTGCCTTTTACATATATAGGGTGTCGAATTCCTGTTTTTGGGCACAGGAGAAGAAAAAGGTGAAAATAGTTTGACTAAAGCACCAGCAGAAAGTAGGATCAATCAGTCATTTACCATTTGCTTTAATGAAATACAATCAGCTGAGCTATGAAGATCTGGTATGTGATAATAGCTGAAAGGAAGGTGTTGATAAGGGCTTGGCAAGCCTAATTTCTGAAGCTGATAAAGAGCTGGCTGTTCAAAACATGAAGCAATGTTGGTAAAAAGCCCTTCCAAATGATGCAAGAAAGCAGGAACGGAAAGTAGGAAGGAACGGAAAGTTTCCATCTTCGTTTTCACTGGAGTGCACTGTCATCATGTATATTTTCTTTAGTGCATCCGTATGAACTAAATTTCCGTTGCGTTTATACAGGGACAGGACAGGTTTCTTTATATCCTGCCATCTCAATCCTCCCCCCGCCCAAGAAGCAAGATTTTAATGTTTCAGAGCTGCTAAAAACTGTTCTGCATTAGCTTTTATTTTTCTTTTATGGGTCCAGTAGCCTACTGTGCCATCAGCTGACTTCCACTTTACCAGCAGGGAATCTCATTCCCACTCTGTCCTATGCATTTTATAGGGCGTCAGTGAACTTAAAGTAAGATGAATATTGTGGGAAATGAATTTACAAGTGCTGAAAATGAGAAACACAGAAGATCACAAAGACTGCACCATCTGTGCTACTTTGTTGTACTGCACAGAGGGACAACTGCAAATGAAATTCTGTGTAGAATGAAAGCTTGGTAATCCCAAATTGATAGCTTGTTCTTGGCACAACCTTGTTTTCCAAGGAGGCCAGTTTGATCTCTGATTGACCTCATTTTCTTGATCTGGCCTTGGAATAGAGCTTTGACTTTTTTAACGATGTGCCGAAATACAGAATTCTATGCTCCTGTGGCTGAACTCTGAATGGGCTAAAAGTTTAACGTACGTACATAGCTTTATTTTGATCTGACGCATGATGTTCTGGGATGACCTTTAATAACACTTCTGCCAAGAAGCTCCACTAGGAAACTGCATTACCAAAAAAATACCTTAGCACACTGTGACAAGCTAAACATAACTAGAAAGTAATTGTCAGCTGCAACTAGGAAACTATAATTCATCCCAGTACTATTTACTTCGGCATTACTCTATTTTATACTTGGGACAGGAACCTTAGCAGAAATCTTAAGGTTTTACTGCTAGAAGAACTTCTTCTGCCCTGTAGCAATCAAAGCAATAAATTTTAACTGCTCCTTTTGAGCTGTTTGCACCTTTGCAATTCCCGTCATCCTACCTGAACTGCATTGCTACACGTGCCTGTGGCCAGAACACGCATGCTGCAGGCCAGAGCCCCGCTGGGTTTTTATGTCTGTATTGTTCCATGTGGACTCTGAATCATGATTTCTATGTGTCTGTTTATGATATTGTACAGTAATTTCCTTGAGAGTTTAATACTGAAAGTGGAAGTAGTTTACGTCACTGACACGGTAATTAATCTTATCTAACTATTATTCATTCTGCGTAATTACTGGGTTTTTTTTAAATAAAAAAGTTCCCTGTCATATCACTGCCTTATTCAGTCTGTGTAGGGATGCTAAGAATTCAGCTTGTCAGTCCACTTTGTACAAAAAGCTGGTGCTCTCTGCTGCTTTTACTTTAGTGTAACCTTTCCACTACATATTTGGAATTACTGATAAGACTGTGGTTTCAGGGGAATGTTTATCCATACTGTCCCAGATCCGCCAGCTACTTAGAAGATGGTACTGCACTTAGTGAAGGAAAAATACCTCAGGGACCAGAATTTTATGGAAACCTTTCTTGTAAGGGAACTTCTGTTTTTTCCATTTGGAAAAGTCATTTTCTGATCATGACTCATTTACTGTTTTATTTATGTTTCTGTCAAAATAATTTCCACATGGCTTCCTGCAACTTTTTTGCACAGGATGTTTACTAGGGGATTAGGTCAGGGTGAAGTAAAAAGTATAATACAATGCTTTGAAAAAAAACACACCCTGATAAACAACGTTTCCTCTAATATTCACACCAACAGAACAAGTTTTACTCGTTCTCCACCAAATTTATCAGATCATCTTTTGCTGGTAATACCACCAGAATGTAAAGGTGCACTGGTATATTCATCTGCACAAAAGGTTCATTCTTCTAAATTTAATTCATCAGTAGCCAAATGGTTAAAGCTTAATTTTTAACAGTGCTTTTGTAATTCTACTTTTGGAGACACAATTTTTTTTTTTTCTTTTTTTTGACTTATGCATTAAGACTCTATATTGTTTGGGGGTGAATCTCTTGTTTTCTACAAAGAGAATAATAATTAAAAGAACCCATTATCACATTTTTTCGCAAATCTAATATTAAAATCATAGAATTTAAGAAGCGCCTGAATTGTTAGCCACTGTTGCTTGGGTAGTTCTACAAAACTCAAAAGAGCTACATAAATTTACACTGTCTGAAGATATGGCTCCATACACACTTTCAAAGTGTATTTTTAAGACTTGATCAAAACAAACAGGAAGACACTGTTTTGGATTTACTAGGCACACCAGTAATTCTGTTGTCACTTTTTTTGCCATCCTGTTTGGGGAAAAAGGGATTTGAAATGGCAGGAATACATACTTGTAGGAGGTAGATGATTATATAATTTGGCTTACACAAAAAATACCCATGACAGTATATTTGTTAAAGGTAAATTCCCCAAATCTTTGCGTAACGTAATAGCCGTCTGTTGTTACGAGATTTTGTACAAATCTGATCCTGGACTGATTACTTGTAAGTCAAAAATCAACTTGAGGCAAATGTTAAGACAAAGTTGAAATTTACTATAACTGATTTTAGGGGGAAAAAAATCCAGTAATCACAATTTAAACAATGCTATATAATTCAACATTTCAGCATAGAGAATGTAGTAATAAAAATATGCACCAAAGAAACACACAACTGAAGAGAACCCAGCTTAGCTGAACGTGTAATACTTAGGATATGTGAAAGAGAAAATGAAAAGACAGTAGTCCCGTATGCTGGTCCTGCCTGGCTTATAAAGAAATCAGAGAATGTGTAATGAGAGTATCTTCCTATATCACATTAAGTGCTAGGGAGGGTATTTTCACAAGTAACTTTTCCTGTCATCATAACAGCCCAACAGCTTATGGCGACTTCCAGCTCAGAATATTTTGTGGATACTTCACTCACTCTCAAGACCATCACACCTATTATGCTGCAATAAATTTTGTTAGTCTGAGAACTATTTTTAAGACATCTGAATTATGAGAGAAAAAAAAAATATAGCACATATTTGACCATGTTACATTGCTGTTCTTTCTTCTCACTGGCTTTTTACAGAGAAACATATTTAGGAGGACGGCAGATAAGAAAACAACTGCATAGGTCTTGCGTGTCAGAGAATGCTTCAAGGGCACATCCATACTGTGCAAATGGGCATGACATTCGTGATAACCCAAACCTGCCTATATAGAAAATACCACTTTAGGTCCTAGAAGCAACCATTCTTGCATCATTGTATTAAAGCCAAAAAGCCTCAAACTGGGTAATGCCAGACTGGTGATTCTGCAGCCAGAGTAGATTGACAGAAATATTCATGGTCTAGATCTAAGCTGTTTTGTACCACTGGACGTGGCATCCATAAGACGTCCATATTTCATTTCACATCTTTTTGAAAAGAGGTCCTTGATTACTAAAGAAATATAAACGGTTATGCCCACAAATCTGCCCTAAAAAGATGCCTTTTCACATTTCAGAAGAACGTATCAATTGCACCAATCTCACCTTTTATTTTTTCCATATCTTTCTTGTAAACAATCACGCGGGAGTGGCAGCAACATTTTGTTACTGTAAGGCACCACCCTTCTGAGAATGTCATCATGCTCTATAAGGAATAATCGATTAGGCTCACACACCCATGTTAGGTAATAAATGTTTTATCTCAGTTTCAACAAGGAGGAGTCAGAAGTTCAGTGATTTGCTCAAGGTCGCACAGGAAGTCTGACAGACCTATGAGTCTCAGCTGTCCTTCTCACTATCATCCTACCAGATAAACATTGAGAACTGTAGAGATACAGCGCTCAAAGAATTACCTACATAAAAGTCCATAAAGTAACATCTAGTGAGATAGCTGCCAACTATTCACTAGTATATTAGCAGTAAATCTAGTAAGTCTTATTTCTTTTATGTGTTAGCTGGAGAATAAAATAGACACAAATCAATTGTTTGTTTAGTAAAAGGCCACAAAACTAACGCTGACAAGTTCCACTTTTTTAAAAATACAGCTTATAAGGCAACACTGATGGCCAGAGAGAGCTTTGGAAAGGCTGGTAATGAACACTGGTGAAAATATAAGACCTTGTATGGGAACATAAAGATATATTAGCCTAGAATTTACATTTAAAATTACATGGCTCTGAACATGGAAATCTTTCTTAACTAAGAGTGATGATGTAGCATCATCTGCATGCAGATGAACCTAAGGATTTTGTTACTGCAAGTTTCCAAAAAACTGCTGACACATGTTAAAAGAATACATCTTTTCCTTCAATATTTCATTAAACAATGACCATGGTAGAGACTGAGTTGTGTTGATTTTGTTTTAATAATTTTGGAGCTGCAATAAAACAGGTGAAACTTAAACAGCAGGTACACACATGGCTCTTGATAGAAGGAAGAGCCTGTATCTTGGCAATCTTACTTTTCACACCGTGCTGCTGCAAGCAGCACACACTTACATTTGTAGGACCTATCACTACTGGATGTGTTGCAGATTATGGTTATTGTTGTTGCATTTTGTCACCGATGTCTCACGTTACCGTTTTTCAAGCCCCTCTTACCTTGACTGCGTAATTGTTGAGAGGATCTTTTGCGTAAGAAGCTGGGTAGTAAACTGCATCGCCTGCCTCGCAGCATGGCTTGTCACTGGTTAGCCTGAAATCTGACCAGCTGTCCACCCCGAATCGCAACTGGTCTTTTTGTCCAGCCATGAACAAGTCTTCACATTTAAGTGCCAGCTTCTTCAGTGAATCAGCATGAAGGCTTCGGATTTTACCTACCACCTCTTCTCGGTTTTCAATTCCTCGATAAAGTGCTTGCCTTTGTGGCTTCTGGACACCTTTCCCCTGCTTAGTCTGCGAGACACGTCTCCCTGTTAGAGACTCCATGCTATTGGAACACCGGTCCTTAATACTGATAGTGGTTAGGCTGGAAACACTGTTAGTTGCTGAGGTGGCTGCCCTTAGTTTTTCTGTAGGCCTGTCCAAGGAATCCCCTGACTCATTGTCCAGTACCTTGAGCTCCAGGCTGACCGAAGAGCAGGCACTGCTTGCTTCCCAGTTGGTGTCAATGTCATAGGTGGGATTGGCCACAATGCACAGGTTGTTCTCCAGAGCCTGCTTCTGGAGATCTCTGGGAGTTGGCTCTGTGTTAGCTCTCAAAATTGTTTTCTTTGGCAGTGGAGGTGGTGTTGGCTGTAAGTTGTTCATTGTCTCCTGGTCCACTAGTCCTCCAAAGGCAATGGCATCATCCAAAGCTCCCTTGGGTTGCCTTGGTTGTTTCGGAGGTATCATGGCTGCTCTAGACTGTCCTGTGTAATAAGAACATAATAGTAATAGAAAATTAAACTACTTTGCATCTGATGCTCATATTTGCACTCTGCAAGGAAATTTAAGGCAGAAAAAAAAAAAATATGACTAGGACTCTCCCAATAT
>VYZM01013974.1:0-52158 GCA_013398915.1 Dromas ardeola
CTGTGATTCTGTGATCTCCAAACCATCAGGCAAACACTTCGTAATTGGGAAAAAAAGGTGTCAGGAAAGCCTATTAAAGTAATTAGACACTTAATGAGGTGAATGGTGATACACTAGTGAGTCAAACAGCGAATGAGGAGGTATGGTGACAACATGCAAAGGCATTCTTTTCAACTATTTTGCTCTGTCAACCACACGAAGCATTCTGGAAGAGCCCAACAGTAGACACATGAGTGACTGTACAGGCTTATGTGCCACAGTAATTTTTAGGATACAGTTCGGCAGCACTCAGCCATCTCAACAGAAGCCAAGCAATAAGGTTATCTAGAGAAAGCTTTTGTCTCCCCTGGAGAGCAGCATAGGTTGTAAGATTGAGGTAGGAAAAAAAAATTGTATTTGACAGCTGTCAAACTATCTAAACCATGATTTGGATATGGGCTATTCCTTCTATGTCTGAATCTGGCTCATGGGAGCTAACACTAAAAAGTGAATAGCAGCACCAGCAATACTCTAGTAGAAAACCTGATGTGTGCAAGACAGGGATTTGCAGAAATGTGCTGAAGGTATCCTTTACAGACAGTTTTCTTACTTTGAGATACGGAGAAGTGAAGTTTAATGTAGGCACAGATGCCAAGTGCTGATACTAATAAAGCTTCATTTTTTTAGTGAAACAAAACTACACAAAAGTTCTGAACAACATGTAGACACAAAATGAGAATTTAATGCAACATAATTACTACAACATTGATATGATACTTAAAATATTCGCTGAATTTATACATTGTACAATAGCAAAGGTGCAACAGCAACTAGACGAAGGTGAAGAAATAAGTATCTAAAAAGGAATTTACACCATACGCTTTAGGCATCCAATTTGGAGTATTCAAATCTTGACCCATGGAGTCACTGTCTTGTCTGTACTGGACACACTGGAACATTAAGCACTCCATTACTGTATTCTGCACCTAGCACAATTTAGGTGGCTTAAGAATGTTGTAAACACATACTTTTTCCTACAGAGAACATTGAACTCATAACTGAAGAGTTTTTTTCTGCAATAGACCTAAAGAATTGATTACTTAAAGGTAAATTGTCATGAGATGTAGTAAAGACCTTGCTTAATTTCTCTATTAATATAACCAGACTCAAAGTAACAATGCACAAATAGTACAGATGTTTCATTTATTTTATTATCAACTTCTGAAGATCAACATTACTCATACAGAAAAGAGACTGCATCGAAAGCTTATTCTATGTTTCTGTACCACCGGAATATCTACCAGTTATACTTGAAAGAATTTCACAGCATCTGTTAGATGTCCCAGCCTTTCCAAACAGCTGTCTGTGTCAGAACCAAGTAGAGCAAGTTGCCAGAAGGACACTATTTACATAGCCACACACAGCAGTGTCACAGGCATCTGAAGTATCACATTACTTTAAAAACTGGTAGAGAATCATTTCCAATGAACTGAAAGGCCAACACCACGACCAGTTCTTTGAAGGTCTTTTTTTTTTTCTAGCAACAAAACATCTGTCTTATTTACTCTAAGTTTCAGCCAGCTACTTTTCAATCACATGTCGCTGCCAGACCCTCAGTCTTATCTTTGTAACCATACTATTTCTGAAGAGAAAAATCGTGTGGTGAACTGCAGAGCATTTGACCTCTCGTATCCCGGCATATGAAAGAAAGCAGCTCATGGATGCCTACATGGGACACTGAAGCCAGAAAAGCAGTATGCTGATTTGTTGACCTTACGGTCCTGTCTTTTTGGTTCAGGCTCTTTAGCTGCTCAACTTTGTTTCTCCACATCAACTGTCCTGAAACAAATACCACCAAAGCATCTTCTCTCCAGCCATGGCCAGTCATATGGTGTATTTATAAGAACTAACTAATAAGATGAAACAAAACTTCGTATTTCCTTCAGGATCTTCCATTAGAATAACAACCTGCTCTGAACTTGCTTACACTTCAGTTCTGAGGAAATCACAGCCTGAGGGTTAAGAATAAAAAAATTTGCACCAAGTAGACAAGAAAAAAGACTGAGAAAGTCTGTACCTTGGGGTGCCATTTTAACTCCATTTTCTGGCAAATGTACTTGAAAAATAATTCTTGGCATCAATAGGCTATCAGCAACTGGAAATCACAATTTCTACAAGACAAACAAGCTTATATTCTTTTGCCTTAACTCTTCCTATCCAAGGAGCACAACCTGCTCTCGGTGCCTTTCTCCAGAGCATTACGTAGTACGTTATGGAGTTACCCTGGGCAGGAAACGCTGGCCTGTGAATAGTGACCCAGTCATCACACTTTATGGCATGACTAATTCAGTCTTACAGACCAAGCAGTTGCTTTTAAAGGTGCAGTTTAACACAGACTATACTATGAATTAATCTTTTAATCTATTCCAAAGGTTTCTAAGACAGGGAAATTCAAAGTCTGAGTGCTTCAGCAATTGAGAATGTTACATGCATTCATTAAACATCTTCAGGCTCTCAGAGACCATTGAGATAAAATCAGAAACTTAACTGGTACCCAAAATGTCCTATCAAACAATAGTAACACAGATAGTAACACCCTAATATCATGTGTTTCTCTAACAGCTTTGCAGGCACGTGGCCGTTTCTTCAACAACTTTGTGCCTAAACTAAGATTTTAAAAAAAGAAAAAGAAAGAAGTAACTCAGGTAAAAATCTCCAAAGTATCAGAAAAACGTAACAACAATTTACATTAGACCTATGGAATGTGCTATGCGAAAAATTCGCTAAAATGTGACATTCAGTGTAGTATTTTTCTTAGACACAGGAAGAGCCACGACTCATGCCTAGGCGTATGATTTGTTTCCCTCAGCAATGAACCCATGGGAGTGGGTTGAGTCCTGTGATGTGACTAAAACATACCATTTACAAATAAACTGGGGGGAGGGGGGAAAGGGGACGACACCACACTACAACACAATCACACCACTTACGAGGAAAGAAAAGACAGTATTTGGTCAAACGTAGGTTTGAATTACTTTCTAAAAGGAAAAAAAATACCCTCTCCTTCCAGAGAAATGACAGGGTGCTGTAATTAAACCCCCTCATCATTCAGCATTACTACAGGGCAAGAGTTTATTCAACTAACTGTTCAAAGTTTTCATTTGTAACTTTGAAATATCAAATAACAGAATTCTTTTTATTATCTGCCAAGGGTATAGTGTGTCCGTATTAATTAACATCGTTTATGATTTGTATTAGTGTCAACGGTACCCTCTCAAATGCCCCTTGGAAGCTGGGGGTGGAAGAGTTGGAGCATTACGTGTATTTTAATACACATCCGAAACAGGTTGCATAATCACGGGCTTCTATAAATATTACACAAAATACAGAACTGTAAATCTTGCTTTCAGCTATGAATACTTCTGTGTACATCTTCATTCACAGCAGTTTAAGGCTACCTTCAATTCCCTCCTTTTCAGTATTCAGGAGAACAGAACATAGCATTACAGAAAAAATTCACCGAGAGCAATTTAAAGGTGTCAAATTCATTACTCATCAAACTTGCAGCAAGTCCCCATCGAGAGCAGAATGAATGTCACACAGCCCTTGCTTCCAGATAGTCTAGTCTGCACGTAAAAGCTCTTGTTCACCTCAAAATACATCACAGCTTCAGAGAAGTTATAGTCTCAAACACAGGGAAGAACTTTTTTTCATTCCCACCAAAACCAGTTAACCTGGGGCCATGAAAGAATGCAGTCTGCAACCAGTTTTTCTACCACTTCAAATGTAACATCCACTCACCTGAAATGAAGACACCTACCTATTTTGAAGGGTTTACAGTTGATTAAAAAATTATACAGATAATTCCTCTACTTATATTAAACAGACCATTTCTAATCAGCAAAAAGGTGAAAAGATGACAAGGAATATGTCAACAGTGGCACAAAATCTTTTTGCATGATACAGAAGTTTCCCATGGGTGTAATGTCAGTCACCATTCAATGGCTACTTTTGCTAATGCTTATCACTAAGCGGCAATACAGATGTTAAACCAAAACCTTCCTCAAGGTTCAAAAATCCCAGGACTTTTGCTTCGGAGGGTTTAAGACCAACTGATCACAGCCTGCTTTCTCTAGCCTTTCTCCTGCAATCATGCACAAAGCATGGCAGCAGGGAATTGGCAGGTTTTTTTCCTGAAGGAGGTACACTTTGAGATTGCTAGATCAGCTACAATCACTGCAGCAATACAACAACAATTTGAACAAACTGCATAAAAGAAAACAACCAAAAAATGTTGCGGAATAGTTTTTCTGCCTTGACATTCAATATATACAAAAATCAGAAATACATTTAAGTTTATTGTGTGTATTTTTATTTTTCTTATCAAACTTAAATTTATGGAAACCATCTCTGTCATACCTTGTCTGCCTTCCAACCTTCCCCAGTGAGATTAATCTGGAAGTCAAGCCTTCAGTATTTTCCCTATTAGCCTAACTTAGGTGCTGTCTCCAACTTTGAATCTCCACCTACTCTAATATTTAAAACTGTTAGAACAACGTTTAGGTTGCAGGCACTTGGAAGTTTTAAAAACGCTTGCCCACAGAAAATCAGTTTGATCTACTGAGGTGTATGTACTTTACTACCATCTGAATATAAAATACACAATTTGAAACAAAAATCTCTTGTTCTAGTCAGGAACATAAAGCTCTTTTAAAAAGCTCATTAAAAAATCTTATGGATTATTTCAAAAGGAAGATAAGAAAATATGTGCCCTGCAATATGCTCTAACATTTAGTTAAGCTTGACGTCTGAAGCTTTAATAGTTTGCAGCAGGTGGCACACCACACTAAACTGGACTTCACGTATGACAACTGTTCTCAGAATGACCCCTGATTGTTTTGGGTGTTTTTTAAGGTTTTTTTTAAAATATTTTTTAAAGGCAAAAACACTCACTAAGTCCTCCAGGGCTCTAAAAGAATGTCTGGCAACAACAAAAATCATCTGCTCTCTACCTATTACCCCATCTCTGCCTTTCTTCCACCTCTGCTGGAGGACTCAGTAACAGCCAGGATCTCAGACCCAGCTGCCCAACTCTGATGTCTCCTGCCAGCACCTAGCAAGGTTCAGATTTACCCTCCTCTGAGATGCAGTCAGTCCTTTTGTAACAGTGCAGGCAATCTCAAATAAAACTCAAAACGCATCTTTGTCTATGGCACTTAAGAATAGCAGGCATATATAGAAAGCACCATGTCTACCACAATGGTGTATTCTGTCTGTCTAGCCCTTCTGCTGACTGGCTCACAAAAGTCTGAATCTGTGTTAGCCTTTGAAGGGATCAAGGCCTTTTCTGTCTAGATTCAAAAATCAAATGCTTTTTTTTTGCTGTTTGCAGGGATGTTTATAAAATGTAGATATCATTTCTGATGCTAAACTAGGCGGCTATACTCCACCCTTTGATTCAGCCTGAAGAAAATGGAGTTGCAAGTCCAACAGGAGACAGAGGCTTTTTTAGCAAACGAAAGGCTCTACTTTTCTCTCCACAAAATACCTCATCGACAAAAACAACCTGCCCCCTGCCCCACAAAAAACGTAACCAGGAAATTTGGTCTTTTGCTTATCATACTGTACATGGCTTTGGTAGGCATTGCTCGCATGGCTTCTACTTGTTTTGAATAAGATAGGCAGCGTAAAAGGCTCATTGTAGAAAAAGAACAGTATTTCCAAAGAACAGTGGAAAGATCGTTAATGCTGAATCCTTATCAGAGCTTCCTCAGGAGTCATGTTAATGAGATCCATAAGCAGGTGTAAATAACCTCTCTTATCTATAAAATGAGGAAACTATGTGACACAGCCTGGGCTTAGGCACCATTTGAACAGCAGGCTGAGTATGATTGATGGCAGACAGATCTAACTAATGCTTTCGGAAGCTCAATGTCTCTGTGCGACCCACAGCTTGGACAGCTCATCAGGGTCATCTAAAAATTTCATCTGCTAAGACGTTCTGTAAACTGTTAGACACAGCTATGTCGCAGATGGCATTGCATGCACTCCACAACCAGATTTTGTAGAGGTGTCAACTGCCTTTTAGTCAAATACAGTACAGACATTTTACTGCTTTTTGTTAGTAGGTCCCTGTGAAGATGACTTAGGCTGGCATTTGCTTCTGGGATCAGCTTTCTGACGACTAATTACATGAAATTTTAGCTGCTCTGCCAGGCTATGTTGCTAGAAGGGCGTTCAGTACTCCCTTCTACCTCCACAGAGCAAAGGAGGAGAGCAGTTTCCCATAAGTATTCAAATTTTAAATTGTAATTAATAACTCAACATTATTTTCTCCTTCCTCCCTCATTTCTTCACAAGGCAGAAACTACCTGACAACTGTTGCCATCTTCTCCAGGGGTTTATATTTTACATTCAACTTGGATTGCATGACAGTGTGACTCCCCCTCCTACTCTCTCTTCTTCTGCTCTTTACTTCCAAATTAAGGCAAAATACGCTTGCTTTGTTTAACCAATCATATTGAAAGTTATTTGTTCTCAAGCTCTCACCTAGACATTTAATTTAGCTGGCCTATGAGTGTGAATTTATGACTTTGGTCATGAAGCTTAAGAAGAAACAGCAGTGGGGAGGACAGTTCTCATATCTCAATGGGAGAATCAAGCAACCCTGATAATAAGCACTCCACTCTTGCTCTTGCTAACACATTTTGTCTTAAATGAAGTTTCAAAGATGACTTCACAACATGTTGATGCTCTATGTTTGTGAAAAAGGCCTTTGGGTGAATTACAGAAATGTAACACAAACATATGACAATATATTTTAGTACATAAAACAGAATGTTACTATACCCTATAACATGTTGTTAGTATTTCAAAACTTGGTAAGAAGAAAAGAGCTGTTCACATCCAGAATCATTCTTTTAAATTTGACCAGGCTCAGTATTTGGCATATCACCAGTAGTTTCTAAGCCAGCATTTACAAGATAGCAAACTAAATTATAAACCAGACTTATTCTAAAAAAACAACTGTAAATTATCATTTGACCTCCAGAATGGACCTACAATCTTGATTTAAGATGGAATTAGTATCTACGTCACAACAGACACCATGACTTCGCATTCTGTTCTACAGCACTGGAACAGCAAATGACTGAATAAACACACTGAGTAAATGGTGGTTTCAGGCACTGTGCCTCCAGGCTGGAATTTGTTGGAACCAAAGAAAAGGCTTCCTATTGCCTTTGCACTTTCATTATCTGTCTTGAGAATAAACCTCAGTGTTCAGTATCCCAAACTTCTTTCAGCGAAACATTGTTACAACCTTCTGAACAACAAATGTTAACACAGAATCATAAAATGGTTCAGGTTGGAAGGGACCTTAAAGATCACCGAGTTCCAAACCCCGTGCCATGGGCAGGGACACCTCCCACTAGACCAGGCTGCTCAAAGCCCCATCCAGCCTGGCCTTGAACACTTCCAGGGATGGGGCAGCCACAACTTCCCTGGGCAACCTGTTCCAGGGTCTCACCACCCTCACAGTAAAGAATTTTGTCCTAATATCCAAGCTAAATCTCCCCTCTTTCAGGTTAAAACCACTACCCCTCATCCTATCACTACACTCCCTCATAAAGAGTCCCTCCCCATCTCTCCTGTAGGCCCCCTTTAGGTACTGGAAGGCCACTATAAGGTCTCCTTGGAGCCTTCTCTTCCCCAGGCTGAACAACCCCAACTCTCTCAGCCTGTCCTCATAGCAGAGGTGCTCCAGCCCTCTGATCATCTTCATGGCCCTCCGCTAGACCTGTTCCAACAGGTCCATGTCCTTCTTGTGCTGAGGACTCCAGAGCTGGACGCAGTGCTCCAGATGGGGTCTCACCAGAGCAGAGTAGAGGGGCAGAATCACCTCCCTTGACCTGCTGACCACGATTCTTATGTTGGCTTTCTGGGCTGCAAGGGCACATTGCCGGCTCACGTTGAGCTTCTCATCCACCAGCACCCCCAAGTCCTTCTCCTCAGGGCTGATCTCAAGCCATTCTCCACCCCACCTGTATTCCTCTCAACCCTGTCAAGGTCCCTCTGGATGGCATCTTTCCATCCAGCGTGTTGACCACGTCACACAGCTTGGTGTCATCTGCAAACTTGCTGAGGGTGCACTCAATTTGCCTTATTTTTCCAATCTTTCCCCACTGTCCTGTAATTTCATCCTTAGTTCCCAACAGAGATTGCTGCACCGTAGCAGGAAATCATCAAAT
Organism: Dromas ardeola; assembly: GCA_013398915.1. NCBI lineage: Eukaryota > Metazoa > Chordata > Aves > Charadriiformes > Dromadidae > Dromas > Dromas ardeola. The sequence continues at coordinate 8,229 of VYZM01013974.1, forward strand.
CTGTAATTTCTTTCTATACCATTACTCAGCTGAGTTGCATAATATGGAGAGATATTTCCAGTTATCTTGATAAGAGTACATTCTGAAAGAATGTGGACTAGGGTATGGAACATCTTCACAGTAATCTAAATTGAATACATTCTTTATGGACTAAATTTTTGTGGGGAAAAAAAAGCTAATTTTTTTTTTTTTTAATTTCTAAGGGAGCAGGAAGGGATTATTGGTATATCAAAATAGAAACTTAGAGAATGGGCAGTTCAACTTTGTCAGTAAATAAAGCAAGACCTTTTCAAGTAATTCAAGCAGGCCTACATTTGATTTGAAAGCTATATATATATACTTCCTCACTCAGGATCAAATTCAGTGTTTTTAAACAAAACGTTTAATATTTATAAAATTGGATAAAAAACCTTCTTTTATGGTAGGAAGGCAGTCTGCTTTAGGAAACAAACATAATAAAAAAAATCACAATTGGATTTTTTTTTTTAAATATTCTAGTATCATATTCTTCTAAGAAAAATTCCTGCAAAAAGAGCACAACAAACTTGGCTCCATGTCCCTAATCCTAAAGGCTGATGAAGAGATAATCAGACCAGGAAGTGACAAAAGAGGAGAGACTGTTTTCTATACACTTTGCCTGAAAATTTACAATCTGTACAGAAATGAAGAAACAAAACCTGGCTTCAGTAGGGAACCAGAACAATAAAAAATAGCACCATCTTCAACCTCGAGGAAGGGTACTGCTTCAACCAAACAAAAAGGATACTATGCAGTCAGCATCTGTTTCACATAACTGTTTGGCTGCTGTACATAAGAACCTTAAACAGTGTGACTTTTGCACTAAGTTTTTCTAATATCGGCTGTTAGTATGCTGCTGTACGAAGACATATGAAGCTTTCAGCTACCTAAATCCAAAAGACAATTTTAAAACAGAGTATCAAAAATTAAAACAATCTAGAACTTCACCCTTCGAATAACATGAATAACAGCGGACAGTGATTGTTAAAAACAGCTGCCTTTCTACCTTCCTCCAAGTTTCCAAGATCAAATGTCTGGACAAGACCTCCATACTACAGTGAAGAGAACTTAGATAACAATACCGTAAAAACTGAAGGCAAAAAAACAGGAATAAGAACAAAAATATTGGCTTCTCTTCAACACCAGAAGCAGAAATTCCAAAATAAAATTTAGAAGTGATTAAGTATGTAAGATGGTTTTCTTCGTTTTCATACAGCAGCAAGAGAGAAACCAGGCATACTCTAGAAAGCTTGGGCTTTACCTTCATCAAAAGGAACACATCTCTAAATTAGAAGATTAAAGGCTGACCCTCAGCTTACGGAAGAAAGACTTTTGGAAGCTTGCCTAAGCTCTCTTACCTAGGTAATGAAAAGCTATCAGAATTAGCGTTTTTCTCCAATATCTCATAGAAAAACCAGATAATTTCTAAGTAGAGACATGTAAACACCCACAGTTAAAGGAAACAAAATGAAAAAGTGGAGTAAAAAAATTCTGATAATTCTTCCGTCTCTGGGAAGAGATAAATGAGTGAAAAAACCATATCAAATATTCTGTATTACTTCAGAACATCCTGTCATGAGACATCAAAGCACTCCACTGAGATAAGGTTTCTCATAACACACATACCTGCATAAAATAAAAGTTGTATGATCAGAAAAGGTTATGGAAGAGAATTTAACAAGGATCTGCTATAGAATACTCAGATTCAATTCTTGATGCAAAAACTGCATTTACCTATACAAATTATGTATTTCATAGAGATTAAGGCAGCAGAATGTACAAACTGGGCTGCAAATGATTCACCCTATTTCAAAAAAAAAAATCCCAAAAGTGACCTAAGTGCACATTATGCACGTAACACACTCAAGCAGAACAAACACTGTCCCTGTGGAGTGGTCCCTTTATCAAAGAAAACGTCTGCTTCTTTTACAGGATACATGCTCAAACAAGAACATGTATGTTTAAATCCATGGAACAATGGTAGTAAAGAGGAAATGCTATCCTTTTAATATGTGCTTATCTCAAAGCCTTCTTGAAACAGTTTCAGATAAGACAACCATCATGAAACTTGATTTGATCTCATGAAACTTCCTTCAAGTTAACTTCTACCCCAGAGCACTTAAGAGAGGCTTCAACCTTGCTGAAAAGCTAATGAACATTCTCAAGATTCATTCTACTATATTTACATAGATAACAAGATTTACAAAGATTCTAGAATATAAAGAAGATCTACATGTTTTTTTTAATTAGAAGAACATTAGATGAAATTAGACTCCACAAGAACCCTCATTAGGAGAGCGTTTTCTTCCTTTTAACAGAGCTACCTCTTGATCACTTAAGACTCAGGGTCAGAATTGGGCAGCCAAATTGCTTACCTGTATACAGACAACCAAAAAACCACAAACACAAAACAAACATCCCTCCAAAACCCAACAAATCCAACAAGACACTAGATCTCAAAGAATATAATTCATTGGAAGTTGGCTGCCTTTGCAATACTTTCAGTGATGCAGCAAATACATTGGTTTTGCCAAATGTTCGCCTAACTATTGACAAATAGTTACCTGAGCCTCATAAGTTACCTGAGTGCTCATAAGTAAAAGCTTATACATACAATAAACACAGGGAACACACATCCCTGAGCTGCAATGTGAACCGTACTACAATCACGGTCCAATTTGTATTTCTGTATAACTTAACCACTGCAATCCAAGAAATTACATTAAGGTGATAGACCACGCCTTCCACTCCTCCTGCTTTTTACTTTTTGTTCTTTGTAGTCTGCATTTGTACCATTTTTCTCAACTTTATCTCTTGTGATGAAATACAGGCTTTGAATTCCAGCCACACTGATTTACCATTTTTAAATTTGAAACAACTAACAGTTTTGTATGGCAAGATTTAGACACTGAATGTTTTTATAATCAAGTGAATAAATGCTATACCTCCAAGTTCTTTTACGTTCAAGATGGCATTCTGGAACGGCACCGCTTTTATACTGAAGCCTAAAAACAGAAATAAAGAGTATTAGTAAGTTATTTGTTAAAGAGGCCGTTTGAAATCAATTACATACATTCAGAAAAGACTGCTTTTTTCATCAAGAACCAGGATTCTGCATGAGAAATTATGTTTCAATATTACGTTTAGGATATTTTAAAATATTGGGGGGGAGGGGGGGAAGGAGATAAATCAGTATGAACAATGAAATTTGCAATGATACTATTAAATAGGTGGCATACATAACATTCAGCACGAAACTTCCATCCAGGGCATCTACCATTTGGGAAGGAGTTTGTACAGAATATACCTTTATAAAGCCATATTTTAATGCATCTGGAAGTTTAACGCATCTAAAGTTTAGGTTTCAGACTACTAGTAATATGAAGTGATCCTTCTGCAATTTTTAGAAGAAGTGGAAGACAACATGCAATTCAAATCAATTTTTTTACATTTAAACTTCACAGATTCAGGTTACACCTAGAGTATTAATCCTGTCTACAAATGTTATTAACAGAAAGATCCTTTTACAGACCTAAGTGGTATGTATTAAAATGGTTTCAAGCACACTGGAAGCATCTATGAATCCTCTATTAACCCGCTACATGCTTAAAACTGAAAAACTTTTTTTAAAGTGTGATGTTCCCCCTTAATTGAAAATTCAGATAGCTGAGAGAAAGGGAATGTGAAAGGCTCTCAGCAACCCATCAATATCTGCCCAGGGAGGTTGTGGAGTCCCCTTCTCTGGAGACTTTGAAGATCCGTCTGGATGCAGTCCTGAGTAATGTGCTCCAGGCAATCCTGCTTTAGCAGGGGAGTTGGACTAGATGATCTCTAGAGGTCCCTTCCAACTCTGAAATTCCGTGATTCCGTAATATACTATATACTAAATTCTGCATGTTTATTGCATACATACATATAACATTTTTCCTTTATATAGAAAAAATTATGTCTGCACTTTCAGCATAAATGTCTAGTTAGACATTACATTAATTTCTATCTAGCACAAGCAGTTTCAACATGATTACATAGCTGTGAACTGAGCAAAGAAGTTTTGAAAAAATGTGTTTCACTCCAAGTTTGTTAGCTGTCATTTAACAGAACAAGATATTTTTTCTCTCAGATAAGACCAGTAAGATACTCCAATACTCCAACCATGGCCAGTGCTAGATGCAGTAGAGGAAAGTGCATGAAAATTTGAAGGGAATAATTATGAAATATTTTTGTTGTTGTTGTCATAAATCCTAAACTCTTCCTAGAAAGTAGGAAAAACTGGAACAGACCTGAGTGGTGTTGATGAGAAAAGCAAAAATACAGGTTATAGTTTGAAAACTGAGTGGAGAAGTTGTCACATTGTATTCTTGGATTCTCAAAAACATTTTCTGATATAGCACAGATATGGTGAATATGGGTAGATTTATTATAAGTTGAATATGCATAGATATAATAAGCCTAGATATGCATAATTTTGGTTTAGATGCTGCCTAGTTTTCTCCAGAGTCCATTTTCATTCCTCAAGTTGTCTACCTAAATAATGGTATTTTCTTGCAACTATCTAGAAACATATAACAAACATAATTTTAAAATTAATCATATTTTCATTATTTCCTTTGATACATCTATACTGCTGTTTACATTGCTGTTACTATTTTTTTCAGGGTCCAAAGTGCTAAAGTATAATTTGCAGTAATTGCAGGTGAACCCTAAAGATAAAGCTCAGGAGAGGGGGGAAAAAAAGAAAAAAAAAAGGCTGAACTACTCTACAATTTCCTTCTAACCTTTTGAGTTAGGCATTGACACTTTCTCCACACAATGAAGCGTCAGACCTCTTTAACATTCCCAATAACACCACTATGAAGGTAATTGTTTAATTATTCATTCCAGAAAAAAAACCCACAGTATTTTCTTACACCTGTTTCACTTTGCTTACTTACAGTTACATTAAATAACCTTATGTTCTTGCAATTTAAACAATGATACACTGAAAACCAGTTAGGGTTGCTAAGGGGCAATCATAAAATTCAAGCCCATGAACCATAGATACAACATAAAGCCACGTAACTATAAACACAAGTTACTCACAGAACACTCACTATCTGTTCCCTTAGCAAATCAACCTTGGTAAATCGCTGCAGCCACGGAACCAGATTGCTTCCATCTCTATGACCTAATCTGTCCTCTTTCTGAACTTTGCAGCCAGGTATTCCTTCTTCTCACTCCACATGTATATTTTTGGTTTTTTCTGGTGCTGTTTTGTTTTTGGGGGTTTTGGAGGTTTTTTTAATCAAAATATTCTTTTCAGTATTAGTCATTCTGGTTCATCTATATCAGCGTGCATATTCAAATTTTTTAGACTTAAGATACCTTCTAGCTGTCACTGTTGTGTCTGTTTTTATGTATCTTCTCAATGCCACTGAAACTTTTTATAAATTGATTCTCTGATCTCAATCTGTCCCTACTACATAAAAAAGTTTCTTTGCTGATCTAAAAAGAAAGGATTATCACCAGAAATAAACATTTCCATTACATTTATTCTTTTGGTTGGTAGCATATACCACAAGGCAGTACGGACCAAGTATGAGATGAAACAAATCCCAACTTAAGTTTCAGAGCATCACTGTCCCAACCTATTTTATAGCACATTCTCTTTTCTGTCCATATAACAATACTGCTTAAAAACCAAAAGTAAAAAGAGAAGAAAGAAACCTTTTAATGTGTGTTTACACTGCTACTATATGTTTCCAATGGTTCTACTTCATTCCACCACAACGTATGTTTTGACTTTCAACACATTCCAAATTGTATGTTTTCATGGATATTCCCCAATGCGTGACCAAATGCTGAAAGAGTAAGTAGTGGTAGCTTCAAGGCAATCCATTAGGTACCTTCAAAAACAAGATAACTAAGCTGAAGTTCTCTACCACCTTTGCTATATGTTTCAAAAGTTACCTTTGGGCAACGTTACAGCACACCATGGATAAAGGCAGCATCCTACCTGTGGTAGACACTATATTCTCTGGGCTTTCACTGCAAAGCTGCGACAGAAGACTTGTCTTGCCAGAACCAGTGAGGCCTATGCAAACCAAGTCATATTCAGGTCGTGGTGGTGGCGGTCCCTTGCAGCAAAGTGCTCTAAAACACTGTCAGGGGAAGGAAAAATGAACAAAACAAAACCAAAACGAACAGTTACTTTTTTGTTTTTACAAATGCGTATTCAACGAGGTTCTAAAAATCAAGTTTATAAATTTAAAGGCATTGGAGAGAAGCAAATTAATATTCCAACTTACTATTTTGACAAAATCAACAATTAATACACTGAGACCCCCTCAACTGAAATCTGGAACAGCTTTATAAGAAAACATCAAAATACCTGTTAACTTTTCACCTAAACCTCATAGAGCTGGACTGAGGAAAGTGGCATCCATTTCCTGAATAGCATGAACAGTGTGCATACACCAAGACAGACATGGCTTCTACTCAACTCTGCACTTCAGTATGCATGAGTGTGCTTCCTGTACTGATTTCACACAACACCTAGTGTGAACATCACAGCAGCACCTGAGCAGCTGCTGGCCAGGCTCTACCTTTTTGTCACAGGAAACAATCAGAGAACTTTGTTCCTTCCTGGAGCTTGCTTTGTCATGTGTTCTACCTTGCAGTATCAGCTGTTAAAAGAGTACAGCCTGTAAAGAAGTAAGTTCTGCTAGACACAGCTCTAGTCACAAATATGCAGATCTCTCACTTTTCCTGAAGAAATATAAATTAATCACGATATAAAGAATAAAAAAATCTCTTACACAAAGCCTACTTCAGAGTTTTGCTCACATCTTTTAAACAGTATTGCCAAAGTAGGCCAAGCTCATCCAAAAGTTCCTTTAGGCCCTTAGTAAGGTTCATCAGAACTTCATTTATATCTAATACGGAAATTTTTTATGTAAAAAATCTAAAAACATACCATTCTGGGAAAGCTAGTAAGTTTATACTTAAGTATGGGGTGTAATTACCAGCTAATGCCCAAGACAGACCTCCATCACCCCAACATATATAAATACCTTTTTCCCAAATATCTGTCACCTTCCCATCAGAGGAATACATCTGCTATAACAAGGAAGGGAAAACCTGTTTGTGCAATCGCTCCTCTCTCACACATTCTGTCCTTACATAGTGCCAGCTCTTTTTTTCTATCTTAACCACAAGCCAGTCACCCCACTGGGTAAAGAAATCCAGACTTTACAACCTTAACCTAGTTCATCTATGCAACTACCCAGGATCTCTCATTAAGGACTACTGGAGGAGCAGAGAAACTGAACATGCATGAGTAAGGCACTGTTGCAACTAGAAAGGTCTGGCTCTGCGAGCAAGTCATCCAAAGAGAACATAATTATAAAAAGACAGCTCACTGAATGCAGAACTTTTATTTGATTCATTCTGTATATATGGTAAGTTATTGTACATGCTGCCAAACAGTCATCATTGGTTTAAAGAAGTATTAAGTTCAGGGAAAGTTACAAAATTTCTTCAACGCCTTTTAAAAATGTGAAAGGAAGTATTTTAGGAGTAAAAACATTTACAGTAGTAGTTAAGCTGAACAAAGGCAACAGATTTTAAAAATAAAAGTTTCGCTTCTATTAAAATTTGACTCAAAAATAATTTTTTTCAAGGTTTGCCCTTCTATATGTGTCCATAGCTAAACAGTAAACATCCCTTCTAGCTTTATTCACCGACATCAGTTTATACTTATCTCAGATTCTACAAAGCCACAGCAAATATTCTAGTCTGTTACTTGAGAAAGGCCAGTTAAGTTCATTGCACAACATAAGCTCCTTCAAACAGTTTCCACTTAATGGATATCAGGCTGAAGGCCACATAAAATTCTTCGAAGCTCACCAGAGCTCCTGAGGCTGAGAGTCCAGCCCTTTGCAGCCAGTGTTTAAAAATAATTCAATTTGTCCCCATCAGCACAGCATCTTTGTGACAATTTCGTGATGCCATATTCAAAAACATAAAGGAATAGATAAGCTGGTGAAAGTCTGTGCCTCTCTTTGTCCAGACACTGTGCCAGTTCTTATGCAACCAAACACAACTCTTGCATCCCTGAAGACATGTAATAACCTGTAGTTCTGTCAAAGATAATTATTACTCTTTGTAGAACACATATGGAGGCTCTGTGGATGACAGAGGGGCTCTGCAGGCTGGTTTTGTGAAGTTCAGTATCTCTTTAGTGCAGATTCCTTAAGTCTAGATTAGTCTGGACAATCTTTATGTGCAGTTGATTAAACACATGATCAAAAATTCAGGTAAAATTGCATGTCCAAAGCAGCATACATATACCTGCCACCCACTCACTCATCCTTCACCAGTAAGCACAGTTAGGTTTGAAAGTTCCTGCGACACAGCAGACAAAGAATCCAGAAGACAGGGAAATAGCTCCTTCCAGACTACTCTCGTATTTTATTTTATGTGATTCCCTTACCTTTGTTATGCTTATGACTTTTTCCTTCTGCAAAGCTAATCTCCTTCAGTAGATATTTTTGTTTAGTTGGAATGAAAACTGACTTCAAATATTCTAGCTTCAAAAAGCTGCTGAAATTTAAGCTGCTGTGTATAGGGCTTACCACTGGCTGACATGAGAAATTCTAGAGCACATTTTAGGGGACACCTGTAATAACGTGTTTAAATTTTATAAAATTGTTTCACAATCCTCCTTACTCTAGCTCAGTGAACATCTCTTCCATTGGAAATATCACTATACAAACAGTCCGTTCACTGCCTGCCTGTTCTCTCAGCAGCTTAAAGTTACTTGGCCCCTAACAAAGTCAGGGCTGTTTAACCATCCATTATAGAGACTAAACTTCTGTTTTCACTACTTTGGCAGCTGCATTTAGTAGCTGCACAAGATCTGTGGAGAGTAGAAAATTCAGAGGTCATTGACCATGCAAATAACATTATATCCTATATTCTGCTTTTGATTATGGACAGGAAATGCATCCTGAAATAAGTTATAAAGCATGGACTAAAGCTACACCATTATTTAAGATATCGTCACGTATTACAATGCAGTCTGAAATACACCAAACTGCAAGAAATGTGTATTAGTAACTAAAGAAGCAATTCCTGAAATCTGAAATACACCAAACTGCAAGAAATGTGTATTAGTAACTAAAGAAGCAATTCCTGAAATCCAAAACACAAATATATCAAAAACAATGGAGAGCATCATTCCAATCACAACTAGCACTCAGTCCTTTCCAAAACCAGCATACTTTCCACTCCATTTGGACAACCTAAAGGGCGTAAGAGAAATTTAATTAATAGCCTGACTGGTCTTGAAACAGTTGTCAGATATGGACCTGGAAGTCACTTTCACTACAGACGACTACAGAGGGTGGAAGCAAGGACAGGTAGCCTGGGAGGAATACAAAGAAATTGTCCAGGCAGCCAGGGATCAGGTTAGGAAAGCTAAAGCCCTGATAGAACAAAATCTGAGCAGGGACGTCAAGGGCACCAAGAATCTACAGGTACGTCAGTGACAGAAAGAAGACTAGGGAACATGTGAGCCCTCTCCAAAAGAAAACGGGAGGCCTGGTCATCCAGGATATGTAGAAGGCTGAAGTGCTCAATGACTTTTTTGCCTCAGTCTTCACCAGCAAGGGCTCTAGCCAAACCCCCCAAGTCCCAGAAGGTAAAGGCAGGGACTGGGCGAAATAGGAACCACCCACTGTAGGAGACCAGGTTTGAGACCTGAGGGTACACAGATCCATGAGACCTGATGAGATATAGCCACGGGCCCTGAAGGAACTGATGGATCAAGTTGCTAAGCCACTATCCATCACATTTGAGAAGTTATGGCAGTCCAGTGAAGTTCCTGCTGACTGGAAAAGGGGAAACATAACCCCCACTTTCTAAAAGGGAAAAAAGGAAGACCCAGGAAAGTACAGATCAGTCAGTCTCACCTCAGTACCCGGCATGATCATGGAGCAGATCCCCCTGGAAGCCAGCAGGTCAAGGAAGGTGATTCTGCCCCTCTACTCCGCTCTGGTGAGACCCCATCTGGACCACTGCGTCCAGCTCTGGAGTCCTCAGCACAAGAAGGACATGGACCTGTTGGAGCAAGTCCAGAGGAGGGCCACAAAAATGACCAGAGGGCTGGAGCACCTCTGCTATGAAGACAGGCTGAGAGAGTTGGGGTTGTTCAGCCTGGAGAAGAGAAGGCTCCGGGGAGATCTTACAGCAGCCTTCCAGTACCTAAAGGGGGCCTACAGGAGAGATGGGGAGGGACTCCTTATCAGGGAATGTAGTGATAGGATGAGGAGTAACAGTTTTTAACTGAACGAGGGGAGATTTAGCTTGGATATTAGGACAAAATTCTTTACTGTGAGGGTGGTGAGACCCTGGAACAGGTTGCCCAGGGAAGTTGTGGCTGCCCCATCCCTGGAAGTGTTCAAGGCCAGGCTGGATGGGGCTTTGAGCAGCCTGGTCTAGTGGGAGGTGTCCCTGCCCATGGCACGGGGTTTGGAACTAGATGATCTTTAAGGTCCCTTCCAACCCAAACCATTCTATGATTCTATAAGAAGCAGGCAAAGAGAGGCAGGCAGGGAGAGTCGGGAGTCAATTTATTCTTTTTTTTTTTTAAATGAACGAGTAGCTTTTAAAGTACTGAAAATGAAATAATACAGTATCTTGAAGAAATGTATGCATTTAGCCAGCTTTGGAAAAAAAGCATGTCTTTATCCAGGAAACTGGGAGTAATTGGATGCTGCAGTCTGCAGAAAACTATGCAATATTCTGCACCACTGTTACTTTCATTTTACTTGTATGTGTGCATGCATGCTGTATGGGCATGTATCATCATACACAAGAGCTAAGGGAAGAAGTTAGCCAGTCCTACTCCTGCTTAGGGGCTTCTATCCCAACCAGATGATTTTAGGTGGATCAGTATTTGAGCTGACAGTCCTAGACAGTGTTCCTTTAAAGCTCTATGGAATTTTTTCTGGGAAAAGCATTAGATATTGTGTCCATAGCACGAGTGGACAAACAGTTCAGATATATATGCCACCCAGAGATCACAGATTGAAGCTCTGGGCAGCAGTCGTCTCTGAATTACTATTCTCTCCAACACATCACACTGCCTCCAATCATTGAGTCTATCTTTGCCTATTCATTGTACTTCTCGTTTCACTCTCCTTTTTGGGGTGAAATACTCCATTATTTCTGCTTTGTTCTGGACCCATCTCCTGTCTGTTTCTTTTGCTGCCACTATTTAATAGGGACAAACAGAAGCAAGGGATTTCATGCTTAGTTGATTAAACACACACACTCTCATGCAAAAATACCCAAAGTTAGTGCAATATTAATGCTAACAAACGAAGCATTCAGAGCTCTTGAAATCCAGAACGAGGGATGAAAGCTCAACCATAACTCTGCTCCCTTCTCCCTCTTGCTTATACTTATAGATATAGTCTCCCTTTACATTTTATTTTTCAATTAAGGTATCTTTCAACAAACAGACCTCTAGTACCCAGCACACACTTACATCCAGAGGACTGGTTAATCACCTGAAGCTGTTGATGAAAATTCAAGGAGATTATTTAAAAAAGTCAAATTTACACACAGCAGGCTCCATAGCTCTGATGTTGTATGAGATCACAGAGGCACAAAGAAATCTCAAACCTTGAAGAGGTAATGTGAAAGGTGGGGGAAAAAACCAAGGTAGACAGTTGTAATACTGATGATAGGGAACAACTGGGGACAGCAGCAGAATAACTGAATGCAAATAATTAAATATACTCAAGGCACCTGAATGAAATTACACACAACTAGGAGAGAGGGGAAAAAAGGGAATTTTAACTGTATGAATACTTTAATGCTAAATTAGTACAACAGATGAACCTGTTCTGGCAGGGGGGTTGGATTAGATGATCTCCAGGGGTCCCTTCCAACCCCTATCATTCTGTGATTCTATAACAGAATCTATGCATTCGATAGTGTGAGCTGAAGCTGCAGACTCTTCAGTTTCCATACTGCTGCACAGGCACTACAAAAAAAAGGGAGGAAGAGGTAAAAACTACCAATTTTAAGATACATAACTGGTGACACTGCTTTCATGTTTTCAAAACATCAGATTGATAAGCTTCACCTTCATCTATATGACAACAGTAATGAGGTAATGAGGACAAAACCTAATTGGTACCAAACAGATTGGTATTCATTTTGTGGCTACCAACAGAGATGACTGAATACCCACATAGCCACTGCCATCCTGAAGTGATGTTCAACACAGAAGAAAATACTGAAATAATGACCAGTCACCTTCTTTGTCAGTCCACAACCTCACTAAACAGTTATCGCTATACTCAAACTCCTCCGTCCCAATACAGACTAACAATCCAAACTCCAATAGAGGGACCCCAGCTCCAGGCCTGCTAACCTACTGCACCACTCCCCCCACAGGACAAATAACCGTGTTAAACCTGGATAAATTTCATGAGAGTGTGGTCAGTCCGCTGGTTGAACCCAAAAGCACTCTTCCTCTACATATGCCTACATGTCTTCAATTTTAAATCAGCCTCTGCTGCAGGAAGACAGACAAGTATATGTCATTAAAGACAGGATAATATAAAACAGGACAGAGGAAAATAAATTCTCAATTAATTGAGGCAGTTTTACAGAGCAGACTCCTGGTGATGTCCTACCTTACAAAGATGTTACAGGACGCTGTAATAGCAACATATTGTTTGGAGCAGGAACCTCAAATGCTCCCTTCAGACTACTAAGAAAAGAATATATTTGGTGGATTCATTGGCTGAAATTACTCATCAGCCCGTAGCAAAAACTTTTCAGTATTTCAGAGGGGCCAGACTTCTAGAGTCTCAAAAGGGGTAATCACACCTGAAGTGACTTTCAACATCCCTGTGTGGTCACCAGCTGAACCACAGAATCACAGAATAGTTTTGGTTGGAAGGGACCTTTAAAGGTCATCTTGTCCAACCTCCCCTGCCATGAGCAAGGATACTTTACACTAGATAGGTTGCTCAGAGCCCCGTCCAACCCGACCTTGAATGTTTTCAGGCATGAGGCATCTATCACCTCCCTGGGCAACCTGTTCCAGTGCCTCACCACCCTCAGCCTAAAAAATTTCTTCGTTCTATCTAGCGTGAATCTACCTTCTTTTAGTTTAAAACCATTATTCCTTGTCCTGTTGCAACAGGCCGTACTAAAAAGTTTGTCCCCACCTCTCCTGTAGGCCCCCTTTAAATACTGAAAGCCTGCAATAAGGCCTCCCTGGAGCCTTCTCTTCTCCCGGATGAACAGCCCCAACTCTCTCAGCCTGCCCTCATAGGTGAGGTCCTCCAGCCCTCTGATCATCTTCGTGGCCCTCCACTGGACTCACTCCAACAGGTCCATGTCCTTCTTGTGCTGAGGGCTCCAGAGCTGGACACAGTACTCCAGGTGGGGTCTCATGAGAACAGAGTAGAGGGGCAGAATCACCTCTCTCGATCTGCTGGCCACACTTCTTTTGATGCAGCCCAGGATACAGTTGGCCTTCTGGGTTGCAAGCACACATTGCTGGCTCATATTCATCTTTTCATTCACCGGTACCCCCAAGTCCTTCTCCGCAGGGCTACTCCCAATCCCTTCATCCCCCAGCCTGTATTGATACTCGGGGTTGCCCTGACCCCGGTGCAGGACCCTGCACTTGGCCTTGTTGAACCTCATGGGTCCACTTCTTCAGCCTATCCAGGTTCCTCTGGATGGCATTCTGTCCCTCAGGTGTGTCAGCTGCACCATTCAGCTTGGTGTCATCTGCAGACTTGCTGAGGGTGCACTCAATTGCACTGTCTATGTCATTGATGAAGATACTGCACAGTATTGGTCCCAATAGGGACCCCTGAGGGACAACACATCACCGTTCCCCATCTGGATATTGAGCTGTTGACCACTACACTCTGGATGCAACCATCCAATCAATTCCTCATCCACCTAACCACCCACATCAAATCCATATCTCTCCAATTTACAGAGAAGGATGTTGTGGGGGACACTGTCAAAGCCCTTACAGAAGTCCAGATAGACGACAACTGTAGCTCTTCCCTTGTCCACTGATGTAGTCACTCCACCACAGAAGGCCAGTAGGTTGTCAGGCAGGACATGCCCTTGGTGAAGCCATGCTGGCTGTCTCAAATCACCTCCCTGTCCTCCATGTACCTTAGCATAGCTTCTAGGAGGATCTGTTCCATGATATTCCTAAGCACAAAGGTGAGGCTGACGGGCCGGTAGTTCTCAGGGTCCTCCTTTCTGACCTTTTTAAAAATGGGTGCCATGTTTCCCTTTATCCAGTTACGGGACACTTCACATGACTGCCATGACTTTTCAAATATCATGGAGAGTGGCTTGGTGACTACATCAGCCAAGTCCCTTAGGACTCTGGGATGCATCACATCAGGTCCCATACACTTCTGTATGTTCAGGTTCCTCAGGTGGTCACAAACCTGATCTTCTCTTACAGTGGAAGGGACTTCGCTCCCCCAGTCCCTGCCTTGTGGTCCATCCATTTGAGAGTTGTGAGAAGAGAGGTTGCCAGTGAAGACTGAGGCAAAAAAGTTGTTGAGTACCTCAGCCTTCTCCTCACCCTTCTTATTATTTTCTGCGTGCCTTGACAAGTTCAGCTCCAGCTGCACCTTGACCTTACTGATCCCATTCCTACACAACCAGGCAGCATCCCTATACCCTTCCCAGGCCACCTGTCCCTGCTTCCACTGCCTATGCATTTCTTTCTTGCCCTTTAGTTTGACCAGCAGATCTCAACTCAGCCATGTCGGTCTCTCGCCCTCCTTTCCTGATTTCTTACACATGGGGATTGAGAGCTCTTGCACTCTATGGAAAACATCCTTAAGGATTTGCCAGCTCTGTTCTGCTCCTTTGATCCTGAGGGCAGTTTCATAAGTTGACTAACTCCTTGAAGAGCTATAAGTTTGCTTTCCTAAAACTCAGGCTCCTGACTTTACTCTTCACCTATTCCATATCCCTCAGGACTGTGAATTCCACCAGTGCATCACCACACCGAACAAGGCATAAGACACAGTCTCAAGCACCAAAACCAGACGTTACACAGTCCTATTCATTCTTCAACATATTTGACAACTCCACTACCAGCAGAGAAGGCTTGGAGGAAATAAGGTCAAGAAGAACGAACTGTCCTGACAAGCCAGATATGACACTGCTGTTCAAAGCATATCACTTCAAAAGACTTCACGGCCATGATGCATTCTGCCTTTGAGTGACGATAATACAATTACAGTGGGTTGAATCCTGTCCAAAATCCAGAACAACTTTAGGATTTCTCAAGAAAGTAAAGTCTTCACTATCTCAAGGATAAAATAGAGGTTTAAACTCAGTTTTTGATGGTCAAGCTGCTGGCTGCCACATTGCACAAGGATGAAGGACATTATCTTTGTACAGCAATTGGGCAGAAAACAGGAGATCATTTGTTTTATCTGATATCAAAGAGAATGCTCTAGGGTGAAGGCTTCAGCCAGAAGTTCAGGGCTTTAGGAACCACAAAAATTCGATAAATGCAGTCAAAAACATAACTTCCCTGGAAGAAGCTGTATGGCAACAGAAGTCCTTTCCCTAGCATCATCCAAAGCAAATCAAAAAACCTCATGTCCAAAATGGAAAATGACCCTCTCTGTCCCTAATCTCTTGCACACTCCCTGTAAGTGAAAGATGAGCAAAACCAAATTATGACACTCCATTCACACTGTGCTTGAAGAAATTATGAAGAAAAACAATATCAAGTTCTAGATGTACTCAGATTTCAGTGCAGTAGTATAACTTAAAAGCCTACACAAAATAAAATAGCATATGGCTATGATAAACCAATGCTGAGTCACCAAAACAGTTAAACATATGCACAGAGGCTACTCTGAACAGGAGAAGACAATCACTCACTTCAACGCAATGTCAAATAAAGATACAAGGGTTGTCAGACTTCTAGGTTTCATCAAGTGTAGAATTATTGCTCAAGTTGCTTCCTCTCTGACAGTTCGCTTTCTATTTGTTTTGCTGCACAAGAGCAACTCATCTCTTTCAACCCATCAGTCCATTCTCATTTAACAGCAAGAGACAAAGGCATAAAATAGGCGAATGAAAGCCTTTGCAAACAGTTTGTTTCACAACCTAAGGAAACACAACCATACGAAAAAAGCCCAAAGAATCATTGAAAATACGAAGAAAAAAGGCAGCAACAGCACCACTGAAACATGTAAAAGGATGTGGCACCTCCTGTGACTTCTAATTTCTAGTAACAATGAGATATAGAGGGTTTTTTAATTTTTTTTTTTAATAACCCCCCCCCCACCCCCCCCCCCCCCAAAAAAAAATCAAAACAAAACAACCCCCACCAATCTTAGAGCTTTCAGGCTTGTTAAAAGTAATCCCTTTACAGTTTCTGAGACAAATAATAAAAAGCTTTTCCATGATTCATGTGGGTTACAAGGTGGGTTACAGAAAACCTTCCTGTTGTTCAGCATAGCATGAATAATTACTTGTGTTCTATAAGCTCACATGGGATCACAAAACCAGAAAAAAAGCATATAGACCACCTGATGTTCTTATATTTTTCTAATTAAAGTTGACTACATGTCATCTAAATGCAACAGCACACTTTGTTTCCCTCTTCTCCCTGAAAACTATTTGGTACACAAGACCCTGGGCATCCATATACATGGCACACATAGAATTACTTCTGTAATAATATAAAAAAGAGGATTTATGGAAACAATACAGTGATATATCCAAACCCCATTCCCAAACGGGTCAAAGAACCTCAAAATTAGATAAATACTTCAGGTGCAATGCAAGTCTTCATTTACCTTCCTCTTCATCTAGTGTATATCTGTTTGCACCTGAAATATATCCAGATGTACTCTAGATGAAGAAGAGGGTAAATGAAGACTTGCATTGCATTCCATACATTAAAACAGAAAAGAAAAAGAAAAGCTACTGCTGCAGTCCTACACTGAAAGTGCTAGGCAAATTCAAAGTACACTAGGACAGTAAAACCCCTCACCAAGTGTGAAGTAAGATTTCTGCAAGCTACAGTAGGATTTATATATGGCAAAAAGGGTCTCAAAAATTTTCAGTTAAAATAAATACAAACAAATTAATTTGAAACATAGTTGGAAAAAGCACAAGGAATGGCCAGGTGTGACAAAGAAAGGAGTGCGCCCTCATGCACTGATAGCCAGAAGATCTCAAGGGGGATTCAGGTGATACCAATTAATACATCGCTGCAATAAGTAACAGGATCTGAATTCTTCCACCCACTGTATCAGTAACATTACAGAAGCAGAAAAACTCCAGAGAATTTTTCCACCCAGCTTCAGCCCACGCTTTCAAAGTTGTTGGGCTTCACAATTGTAACTAAAAGAAAATGGCTCCTGGGCTGCGTGCATGTCTGACTATCAAAAAGCAAAGGAACCTAGAGAAACTCCAAGTGTGTTTTGAGGGAAAAAAGAAGAAATATCTAATATTTACTTAAGGCAGTGTTTCCTCTGAGATTAAGCCCCAGGATATGTCTTGTTCTTTCTTATGAAAGTTTCAAAACTAACATTTACCATCAAATCTGAGAGAAAAGAGGAGAAATCTCCAAGGACAGCAGACCAGACTATTTTCTATAAAGTCTGGTCTTACTGAACATGTTCATAGCTGAGGTAGAATAGTAAGTACAGACAGATTGTGGGTATCAGTCAAAATAAAATCTGTACAAAAAACCAAACAGGATAGAAGGACCCCCTGACAAAGGAAAAACTTAAAAGAGTTTTAGAATTATTTTGCAAAATACCATAGAGCAAAGTTAAACAAGATTATGATGGTGTGACGGTACATTAAAAAGGAAAGTACAGTTTCAACCGTCACTTTTAAACCTACCAGCTCAGGGGTCCTAGCTAATAATTCTCCCTTTGCTCATGCAATACAAGAAGCACACCATAGCAAATTTAGGCATTACCCAACCAAGAAGTTAGCAAAGGAACAAACGTTTGATTGCTCTAAAATTATCAGGAAGCAAGGGAAAGAAGATACCAGTAGAGACTGATGCAAAAAAGGTTACTAAAATAGAAACAGTCTATGCAGCTAACATTTAACTATAATGGCGAAAAGCATTACTAGTATACACATCGTCTAACAAGAAATAATGGGAGGATTTAGATAAAAGGAGAAGATGGACAGAAGAACAAGGATAGCTGGATTTTGCAGGCAGTACAAGTCTTCTGGCCAAAGAATTCTTCCGCTTGGAACACTGAAGACTTGACTGTCTTTCAACACTGTAAAACAGAGTAAGAATTACACTAGCATTGGCAGAGATGCAAACAGGAGATCTAGCAGGTGTGCTCTATTACCAGTTCATGGCATTATCAATCTCCAGCATTGAACTTGAAGCATTATATAATTCCAGGCTATGGGCATCTCTTACTCATTAGGCTCCCTATGAATGATTTCACTCCTGCGTGCCTTTATCATCTTACTTTCCCAGTACGCTATACTTACAAAACTAAGAAACTCTAAGAGCATATCTATTTTGACCAAAAGAGCTAGGGAATAGGAAATATGTAGTAATATATACAGGAACCTCTCTTCCCCCCTTATATAGCACAAAAGTTTTACTTGGCTAGCACACCACATTACTACTGTGGGATGAAACATAAGACCAACCCACACAAAAACATTAATCCAAAATACACAATTAGAAAAAGGCAGACAAATCTCAAGTACCATTAAAAATTCTTCAAATTTTAATTAATGAAAGCCTCTTTGAATGTAAAACAGTTTTTACCTCAATTAAAAGAGTTAGGTTTGAGAAACTTCAGCCATTGAAAACATCTCATGCTCCAGCATAGGCTTTTATGTTTCTTCTCTCTCCGGTTGCAAGTTTGGCTTTGTTTTTCTGGCTGTATATGTACATCTACCACCGAGTTTCTCAGCTGTCACCAATCTGTTTGCTTATGATGACTTTATTGGCTATTTGGTTTATCTAGCACTGTAAAATCAGAACTGCCAAATTTGTCACTGCTGAGCACACATGGATCAAGGATTACACAGCCTTTAAACTGTCTGGAAGAGAAACCCAACAGGTGCTCTGCTTCTAGTGCTTGAACATTCGGGGAACAGAACTCAATTGGAGATAGGGATTCTCAGCCGACAGGGAAGGGAACAGATCATACAGAGGAATGGGTCAACTGCAGATATGAGCTGTTTTCATAAGCTTTCACTGTTAAAATAAAGTAAGCCAACAAAAACAAACAAACAAAATAAAACACAAAACCCCACACAACCACCATACTTACCTGTTGAAGAAATAAATTTTTTTAATAAATATTGAACAATACCTATTCATCTACCTGGAGTTAGATCGGGGGGGAGGGGAAAAGTAAAGAATATTTTGTAGACACATTCTGGACACAGAGGTTAAGCTGCTTTTGAAAAGCCATAGACGAATTTTAACTTATTTGGGGGAATATGGGAGCTAGCAAGAACCGGCTTTATTTTTTGTGAAAACACAGATTATTGTAGCCTTGCTTACAAAACAGCCTGCCATACAGCTATGCCTACTCATGCCCTCTCTGCAGTGCAGGCAGCCCAAACCAACAAGTTTCTCCTGGTGAAACTAGAACCACTCTATCAGTTAAGGGCATAAAATACTTCAAACCATAGGAAGCTATCACCATACCACAATTTTATATTTTTTTTGTGGGAGGCTTTTAGCCTCAGAGCTGTTGAAAACCTTTTGAGGGGATGCAAATTTTTCTCCTTTGAGTAGGTGCAGCATCCAGGCAGCTCTAGCAAACACACACCTTTAAAAGGGAGCAAATGCCCTCAGCCTGAAACCTTCCTGTGCCATCCCTTTCCCAATGCTACTGTTTTCACCAACAGTGTGCTGGGTGTCTGTTTTTTCAGAAAATATTAAACAATAGTTCCATAAAAACTCTCTTAAGTTGAAAAAGCAACAGGTTGTTACGTAAGAATATACCTTATAATGATGATGACATACGATCATAAATCCAAGCAGAAATAAACTCAACATACTATTCTGATAACTGAGCACAGCTCTGGGGTGCTCAGTCCCTCACCTGCTTTCATGTACAGCTGTGAGAGGTTTAATACTTGTTCTAAGGAGGCTGCAGACACCTCAGGAAGAACTGACTCACTGCTTCTTACTGGAACAAAAATTTTATGATTTATTCTAGATCAGCATAAATCTTGCCCAGCTGGGAAACTCCTCCTTTTGCTGGCTAGAGAGAAAATGTCACCGAGGACCAGAGAGAATTGCCATAATGATGAGAGTCTACCAGAGAAACATAAGCAATCTGGAGCTGGTGGCATAATTCAGAGTGAGTCAATGAATAAAAACAGGCTAAAGAAATGGAAGGTAGCTGTCTTTTAGAGACAAAGACATATGATTAGTTGTAAAAGCAGAACATTGGCTTTAACTCAACCTTTTTGTTTAAAGTATTTTTAATTTTTTGCCTTTACTTCCCTAAGGACTGACAGATTATTAAAGAATTGTAATGAAGAACTGGAAGCTAGGATTTTGTAATACAAAGGTATGATAAGGAAACAACTTTAACAGTGAAACTTCAGTAACTGCCAATTACCTACGTATCATTAGATCAGTATTTTTGAAGCACAAGGAGTGTATAGAGTATGAGAAGAGATGCACACTGTTCTTCTCATGCCACAGAAATTTTTCACTGAAGAGGAAGCATTCAGAGCTCAGCTGTATTTCTCTAAACCAATTTATAACAATGAAAAGGTATGACAAGACACAGGATATATCATATTATTTTATAGAAGGATTAAGGAGTGCAGCACAGTTTGATTATGTTATTGGGTAATAAAATTATGAAGTGTAGGATTTAAGAAGAAACTAAATGCACTAAAACGTGTCAAATAAAGACTACAGTAACTGAAAAAGCACCAGAGCACCTACTTTCCTAAGTAATAATAATATAGTCCTCTATATTTGAAGAAATGTGTAAATGATCACGTTTCCTCATCCTTGCAAGAAATTCTTAAGCTCATGTTAGCAAGTTTACTGATACAAAAGCATACAATCACAAATTATGCCTTAGAGAGATTAATGCTTATTTAGGAAGAAAACGCAATCTGTAAAAGCAGGGGAAGAGAGACATTTGAAGAAAAAAAAGTATTTCAGAACAAATGTCTTATCATAAACATTGATGAAATTAAGAGACATTCAACCTTGTTTTCCTAATGGGCTGCGCAAGATCCTTATCTCATACATAGGTGGAATCATCATGCACATAGATGAACCTTCACGTGGTAGGTTTGCAGAGCAGAGACAAGAATAAGGTGCTGGTGTACTACTATCGATCAAAACACTACCTCTGCAGAGCAGCAGGAAGCAGAAACTCTGCCCCAAACCCCACAGCCCAACAGAGTAAGAGTTGGTAGTGGGACATCAGCTCTACATACAATCTTCTTGGACTTGCACAGGTAAGCAGAAAGTAAGTAGAGGGGACCATCTGGAAAGATACTGAACCAAAGGAATTAAAAAAGACGAGATCTTCCAAGGCTCTAGTCACTTCCAGGTCAAGAGCAGAAAGATTAGAATTTGAAGTAGTTACTACAAAAGAATGTTTTCTACTCATTTTCACACAAGCAGTTTATAAGGTCTATATAAATGAGAAAAACATACCATTTGCAGTTCGCTGGCAAGAGGTAAAATTTCTGGTCCCCAAAGTAAATCATGAGTCCCTATGTCTCCTGCAACAGAGGAGCTGACACACCTGGAATTTGTGTTAGGTCACTATCCTCAACTGATGAATGCCAAGGAAATCAAACTAGAAAATACGGAGCAATATATAAAAAAAGCATAATCCTGACCATTCCTCAAGCCTTATCCAGTTAGGTGGAATGCTGAAGCAGAAATTCTCCAGCCACTATTAACTACACTGCTCAAATATGAATATTTGTTAATAGCTACTGTTTTCCTGTTAAATTTTCCAAGTTCCTTAATCACAGGAAACTAAAAAACCTCAGATCTTTCAAGCAATTAAGTACACTCTCTAAACCCGCAGATATTTTGATGGAAAAGAACAGAATTCCCAGGCAGAGAGTTCAAGATGAAGCAAAACATAACAAATTCTAGTGAACGTATCCTGTCTCAAGTTCACAAATCTAAATGCATTTTCCTAAAAAACAGTGAAAGGCCTTTGATTATTATGAGACAAACTGTGATTTCTAGTATTTTTAAACTGACAACAGTGAGTTGGGTTACTTTCTAACTTTTTTCTTAGAAACAAGTCAGCAAATTTTATTAAACCTATTTTTAAATGTAGCTAACCTCACAAAGTTGAGAATAATGTCAGCCTGAAGAGTAAAATTCAGCCAAAGAGCTGAATAAAAGACCTAAGAATATTAGCAGGAAGGGGGGAAACTATGTTGTTATTAATGTATTACTTCTAGTGAAATAACACTGAAGTCTGATGTGATCCAAACCACGCTGCAATGTGTGTAAAGCAGGAAAGACTTTTAAGTTCCATACACTAAAGAGGAGAAATAATTATATGGTGCTTTTTTTATTATTTTGTTCAGACTTCGAATTTGGGTTTGGGACTGATTCAACATATACGCAGTTCAAAAGAAAAGAGTCCTTCAGCATAGAAACATGGTCTAAAAAAATTAGTAGATGCAAATTTCAGTACTAGTTTTCTTCTAAAAGGCAACAAAACCCATGAGAATATGATTGTGAAGACTATCTAGCACAAGGAAATTAGAATAATTTAAAGAAGTTTATTGTAAGAGGACATAACTGAGCTTAGAAGTCTCATATTTGACTGTTGTCCAGAAACAGGAATCAAAAGGAACTATTAAGCTGTAGTCTAAATGTTTGAAAATTTTTCAGCCGGGGACATTATGCAGCCTTAAATGGTAAAAACAGTTAAGTCCTATTCCAATAAAAATCCTAGAAAAAATAATCTTCTACAAATAAGATGAAGTTCCAACAGACCATAAATTGATTTGGAAATGTTCATATATTAGAAAAAATCACATTGACAGCAATAAGCACAGTGTTGAATAGTATGAAACCAGGTAAATATTTTTGCACTAAGTGTACATATGAATTCCATTGTAAAAACATTAAAACCTACTTGGACTTCCAGGCACACTCAAGTATTTTAATGACAAATGTATCGTGATTCTTCTTCCTGCTGTCTACTGCTTTTCTCTTCTGCTAAGCCTTACATTCCAGCCTAATAGCAACATATTTTCTACTCCAATCAACCATACTACTCAGTGGTATTTCCTAGAAAAATTTTTCTTGTGTGTCAGATAAACACAGGAGAAAACCCTTCAGGGACAGCTTGATATACCACAGATTCCAGTTGAAATAATACTGAAGCAAGAAATTAAGAATTTCCTTAGTAAACCTACCAGAATAGAAAATTGGGCAAAAGTATAGATATTTTAGCAAAATTTAACTGTCACACATGTGACTTGGACTTCACTCCATAATTTTAAAGCTATGTGGATTCAGATGGATCAGAAAAGTCATGCTGTGTGAAAGAACGACTGTAGTAAAAATAAACTGAAAAGGTCTATGTAAGCAGCTTATGGTACTGCACTATTACATGATAATGTATGCTTCGTTTGGGAAAGAAAAGCATCTCATATGTGGCATTTTAGAATAGTGAAGTCCTTTTCATAATTTTCTGCTTAAAAATAATTTGGAGGTAGCTGACTAGACAAAAACAGTGACAAGAAAAAGTTACCTTGCAGGTGCCACACAAAATCTCATTAAGGGTAAACAAAAACATTCTTTCCTTGAGGAAATGCTGAACTTCTATCAACAATTAAACACTCCATTAAATGAAACTGCACATAACAAAAGACTCTGTACAACTCATTTACCAGTGTTCTCATGCAATTCTGTGCCGCCCGCATTTTCAGGAATTAGACCTGCAAGGTTCCCCATTTTTACACATGTTCGAAGAATTTAACATTATTAGACTGTCATAAATGACTTAAGATTTTTGGCAGGCCATCTGCTGTAATAGCTTTGAATTTCCCCTAAGTGCTTATTGTGGATGACTTATTTTAACAAGAAGTAGCACTACCGTGTGGCTTAGACAAAGTCTAAACTTTTAACTCCTTTACATCACTAAGATGCCAGGTGAAGGACAATGTTATATATGTGGTATTTGCTTAAGGTAAATTAAGACGCATGATGTGTTACATATACTGGACACTCTTTTGATCTTAACTTGAAACTCTTAATCCTTCTATAGCAGAGTATGACCCTCTCCACATGCTTGGTGTGTGTACTTTGTATCTCTAGTCAGCAGAGTAAGAACTCCACAAAATTTTAAAATACTTTGCCAGTCACAGTAGGGTTAAAAAACAAGCAAGATTGCTAACGCTTACCATTCCACAAATTCCAACCATATTTGAAAAGTCATACCAGTCCTATTCTGCATTCCGAATTTCTGCAATATTCATTAGTTTCAGTGTAAGAACTTTCATGAGTGGAAGACTGATTGGCTCGTAATGTTTCCTGTGTTGGTTGCACTCTAGATTTACTTTGTTACTGTAGTATATACAAGAATTTAATCAATCTTCCCAGAAAGAATCTCAGCAACTAGAGCTATTTCAGTGGCTCATTAGCTACTTATTAAAAACAGACTTTACCACTGGTATCTTCGGACAGTGAAAACCAGATTGCATGGATTTGTTTTTAAAGAATTTTATGTCATCATTTTTGCCATTATAAATTGATAAGGAAAGCAAATATTGGCAAAGAAAGCATACTTCCTATACTTTCTTGATTCCGTTGCCACGCATAGGAAAAAAATACTGTTGTAAGGAACACTGCAGAATCCTCCCCTTCCAATACAGACAAGAGATGAGATTTCAAAAATGAGTGATCAAAGTATTTTTTTTTCTGTTTTGTCACAGGGAGCAATCTCAGTTTACACTTTTCAAACCATGTTTTCCCCTAAAAAAATACTGACATAATAGTTTTCAACCACTTTATGCTCTTTATTATGTGACAGATTTAGCATTTCATACTCATTAGCTTGGCTATTCTCCATGTCGTGAGTGAATGGGCATGCAACTTTGCCCATTCTCAACACATGGAACTTGGGACTTCCAGCAGGGTGCAAAGTTTTACTCAAAAACCTGCGCAGCTAAAAGTTTCAGAAATGTTCAACATCATGATGTCTCCTGTAGTATTTCAGTGGCTTTTCACACATCATCTAGTGATTATACTTTTCTCTTTACTAGCTGAGCCAATATTAAAATAATGTATTACATAATTTTAAATTCATAAGTCTGTAGGAAGAGACTTTAGAACACTGCAGCAAGTTCCAATTGTTTTTTCTGAATTTTTATATAGCCTAGTAACAGAGGAAATTGCACTTAATTCACTTCAGTCAATGTTTCCATCCAAACACTCAAAGGAAAGTGTTTCAGTACTGAAATGCTGGTCTTCCCCTGTTGTGCTTATCCTACAGACACATCATGCCACATTCAGCTGTACTGCATGGTAAAGGCCAAGTTTTCATTTTCACTATCAACACACACTACCTGTACGTGGGGGCCATCAAAACTAACATATGAAGAAGAGAACCTTACTTATGGTATAGCCTCATTCCTTCTGGGGTGGTTGCTTTTTTGTTGTTTGGGGGGAAGTATCTTTTTTTTTCTTTTTTTTCTTTAGCAATTGCCAATTTTAGACACTGGCAGGCTATGGCTTCCAAATCAGACTATTGAAAGGATTGCCACACCCTGAAAAGCAGAGGAGGGATTTGGTTTGGTTTTTTAATTGGGAACTATTTGTAGTACTCCTGGATGCTTACATAGTAACAGTAGCTAAAAACTCTGACTATCTTTGGCTGTCCAGCAGACTGCACCCCTTCTCCAGGAATGTGGATTCAAGCATAGTTATCCACATATTCATCGCCCCTAGGCTGAGTATCACCAAGCGCTACACCCCAGGGATGAGGCGTTCCAACTGAATCAACAGGCAGCCTGCCCTGCGAAGCGGCGCGTGGAGATGGCTCACCCGCACCGGGCTGCCTGCTGGTCTGCCACCAGATTCTTTCCAAGATCTGATGCTTGATTTCATGCTAATGAGTGGGAGTGTATCCTTTCCCCATGAATTTCTCTGATGATGGCAGCTAAGAGATACGGGCCGAGTCAAGGGAGGGAGGCTCATTTCCACAGCAGCTGACTTCAGCAGCGAAATACTTGTGGTGGTGTCTCAACCGCAAAGCAACTATTAGTTCAGCAAAATTTCCTTTGTGATAACATTGTGATTATAGGAATGGTTTCAATGCCTACAAAGAGAAAAATGGAAAGTGCCATCTCAGAACACTATATTGAGTTTCAGTAGGCACTCATATCGCATTACCATGTATTTTGAGCACATATGAGCAACACTTTTGTCTGAACAAAAAATGGTATCTAAGAAGTTGCATGGAAAGATTATGAAAAATGCAACAAATCCTGCTTTACAGTAAGTATGAGCAGGGAGGGGCCAAAAAATAGGTGACAGATTTCCTTTACCCAATTCTGTAGTTTGCCAGTTTGAAAGTAGTTAATACAACAGACGAAAAATAAGTAAGTAGGTCAATCAAGGTAGAGACCATTCCACAGTTTATATTTCCCATGTAATCCCTGTTCCAGATACGCCAATTTTTCTGCTCTATTAAAGAAGCTACTCACTTCAATAAACAGTACTTTTTGTTAGTCAAGTCTTGTATTAAAAATGTTTTGCAGCCTTGATGCTGAATTTTTAATACTGGCTATTCATATGCAGCTCTGCAGACCAAGAATGTTATTGTACCACTTGAGAAAAACAACTACCTAAGGCACAGGCTTTAGAAAGCAATCATTGCGGATCCTGTGCAATACAGCAAATGCTCCAGTGCATCCAGATCAGGCAGAGGATGAGAACATAACATTGTCCCTTTTCAAAAGTTGGATTCTACCAATTCAAAAATAAAACCAGTAATGTACCTTACACAGACACAGTAGGCCCTAAACAGCTGAAGTGACAATGCAGAGCTACACACGAACAAGTGATACCTAAGGCCTTTCAGATAATGCACAAAAAGAAAGCAAACACAAATTAAGAAGTAGATTCTTAATACTCCCATATATTACATACATGTACGATGCAAGTTAGTCTAACTTAACTCAGCGAATCTTCACACTCTGGTTAGTGCTTACTTACCTAAACTGTTTTTAAATCAATTTTAATTAAGCTGCAACTTGTGCATAGAGCAGACTGTAGCTCAGCATGTACTTACTACTCAAAAGCCATAAGGAAACAAAAGAGAAATCTATGAACAGAGCTCAAAAACACCACTTACCAACTTGACAGTCATTAAAGAAAAATCTACCTGGAGAACAGAAAGAATTAAGACATCTATTTTCATACAGCGAATTATTTTAACATGAATTTCAAGCTGCCCGGCTATGTGAAAATAGTAGCATATTAACATGTTGCTGTCTTCTGGTTCTGTTGGCTTTTTAGTGTCTTTGTCAATGCCTTAAGTTTCATATGTGAAACTAAAATCAGTCAGTCTCTCAACTCCAAGCCCTAAATGCAGCAGAATATTTGAAAAGAAAATCCACTTCCCTTTGTTACTTACAAAGCCACTCCGATTTCCTGCTTTCAGAACAGGCATTTGTTAATGCAAATGCATCAGGCGTCACATTTTTTTCCTTATGTTTCAGATGACAATATTGCCAAAAGTACAAATTTCTATTTGTTCAAATTTATTTTGTATGTATACTACATGCAGGCATACTGAATGTGACAATTCTCAAAAATCACACTGCAGTCTGAGTTGCACCCTCTGCTAAACAGAATCTCACTTATAAAATCTAACAAGACCACAGCAGTATAAACACAGAATAATCTTTGAGACAATCTGAAGCAATTGAGATATCCAGATAAACGTCCTGGGAACTTTCTGAAGAGATACTTGCAGCTGTAAATGGAGCGAGGAATAGAGTGAGAACAAGAAACAATTGACAAATTGAAGCCCAAGAGATTCAGACTGGATATAAGAAAATACTTTTTCCCCACAGGAACAGTCCAGCAGTGCCCACAGAGGCTCTGCAGTCCTTATCTTTGATGGTTTCTTCCACTTGTTTTTCAAGACCAGAACTAAGCTGAATAAAGCCTTGAGCAACCTAGTCAGACCTCAACCTGACCCTGCTCTGACCACAAGGTTGGACTACAGACCTTCCAAGATCCCTTCCAGCCTCAATTTTCCTGTGAAAGCAACACAAAATCTAGAGAGCTCTCCTCTGATCTTTCATCTGCACAAGTCTTAAGTGACAATATTTTCCAACAAATACAGTCTGTAAATTGAGAGTGCCCTTGCAAAGCTACCAACACTGGGCTGGGTCCTCAAAAAAACTTGAAAAACGTATTAATTTGAATAGACTTCGACAGACTGCTCGCCCCACTGTGGGCATGTTGATTCATTGCCATTTTTGCCCAGTGCTCTAACCCGAGCACCTGCACCAGCTTAGTCACAGGGTGAGTAGCCATCGCCCAAGCTACTGTATCTTTAACAGTGAAAATATCTCTAGAGGTGTATCACGATGAGGTTGGTCTGGTTGGGTTTTTTGCTTTTTTTTTTACGGTAAGTGGGGGAAGAGAACCTTCTCCCATATTAACTCAAAAGGAATCATGAAGCATCTGCCTGTGCTTCTGGGAGAGCTGAGAGCTGTGGGACAGCTCTGAAGACTGCCAGAGCTATTTGGTATCCTCATTTGTCTGGTGGGCAGGTTGCCAGATTGAGTTAAAACAATACCTGAGGTCTAGTTTATATTCCCAGCTGAGCCAGCTAACTAGGATTTAAAACACTCGTAAATTTGGGTGTGAGGGCGACGTGCGTTGACAAGGGAATTAGGCCATGGATCTAAAGGGCTTCTCTTCTGATGCAAGGTCAGCTCAAGCAGCTCTGCTCTCCCCCTCACCCTATTTTCCTCAAGGTCTGAACAGACACAGGCAGCAGGGGGCAGGGGCAGGAACCTGAGGCTGCACTGCAGCTGGGGTGTGGGTGGTGGACCTGGGGCCTCGGGAGTGGTGGCCCAGCCAGCACCCATAGGCAAAGTGCCCCAGCTCCGCTGTCAGGGCAGGCAAAGTGCCTTTGGGCTGTCAGGGACAGGCTGGTCTCAATTTGCTCTTAAAAATCAGGCCCCTCTCTCAGCTGCTCACCTGCTTTTCACCATTTACTCCACTCCTCTGCCTCCATGCCTCATACACCAGTTGCCACAGCCTGTTTCCTCCCCACTCCCACTTCTCTCTCCTCACTTTCAGAGGAAAGGGAGATGGCAGCACCTTCTTTCCTAGTTAACCACCTGTCAACAAAATCTCCTTCAAAAAAATAAAATGACAGTGACTCCGCCAAGCACAAAGCCCTACATGAAGTCCTAAATCTCACTGCTTGCACATCTCTAGAGTTAGGTAACACAGGTGGGCCACCTCTTTTCTAGAAGAACACAGTGGGAGGGAGCATCTCTGGCCATTACAATGGCAGTACCCGGCACTGCAACCAGCAGCTCCTAAGCTTTCCTTCTCCAGACACGTGCTCTCTGACTGGACCGTCCTTCGCTATGGCATCAGGGGTCTTTGCCTCTCAGAATTGAGAACACTTTAATACACCCATTTCAGGCACGGCTGTGAGTTCAGCCAGCACAATACACCATCCAGGTGGGAACCTGACCAGGCCAAATATTTTATTATTAGTCTCTCTATTAATTTTTTTAAGTTTAGGCTCCACCAAAAGTGAGACTTTGGGGGTGGGGGGGGAAGAAAACACGCACGCACATTTTAGCCCATCTTCGAAAAATTCACTTCCAATAAGCAACAAAGTTAGGCTGAAATCAGTAAGCCACATTCATTAAAGTGAGCAATGCTTATATAAATACTCTGTTGTCTTGCTGCAAAAGTAATGATTCTTGAAAATTTAAACTGTCCGTGTAAAATCTTCTAGTTCATTGAGACAAGCTAAGACAGCAGGAAGTAAGATTTCATCCCAAGTTTTCACTGTATCAAAATAAAAACGGAAGTATGCTCAAAGAAAAATCTCAATTCTTAAACTTCAAAGAAAAATATCCCATCTAAAGCCTCTAAGGCTCGGTAAGGTTTTCTAATGCACCATAAGGAAGAAATAAAAAGTAAGCAAGTATAACTTAACAGTCTTGAAAAAAAAAATGACACCTGTATTTATTGTATGTAGGTACATGTTTCACAACAACCAGTTAAAACCAGAATAAAACTATAGTGAAGACAAATGCCTACTCAACTGTTTAAATGCTGTATTAACATTAGTTAAAGTTTCTATGGAAAATTAACTGGCTAATTAAAATATCTCAATGCAAAACATGCTTATTTTGATAAAACTGGAGCACATGAAAAAAAAATCAACACCAGGAATGTTTTTTTTCTTCTATTTACAGACAGTCAGAAAATAACGTTGCCACTGAGACATGGAAAGATACAATATGGAGACACAGTTCGACAAACTATTAGTCACAGTAGCCACAGGTAATATCCCTAAGAAAGGGAAAGAAAAAAAAAAAGAAAAGAAAAAAGAACTCTATGCCTTCTCCTCACAAAGGAAAAGAATTCTTATTCTGCTGTTAAAGATTTGTTTCTCTGATATATTCTTTTCACTAAAGAACTCGCACAGAGTAAAGTTGTGTAACAGTCAAACATGTTAAGAACACATAAATCACAGAAATCTGCCCAATAAACAAAGATTACACCATCACAATCTCTGACCATGGATTTGCAAAGAATGAACTAGCTGCTTTTTCCAAGATTCAGTGGTACACTGCTGCTGAGTAGCAGAGAGGTTGTGAGCCCCCTAAACAGCACACAGGGAGCACAGGCGTATTTCGTGGGAATAGCAAACTGCCTGCTGGAGAACCAGCTCTGATTTTTGGTTCTTGTCAATTAATATTTACATATTTACTTCCTATTTACAGATCTTTACTTTCTTCCAATGCCACAAAGCTCCTTCAAGCAAGAAAAACAGTAACGGCAGACGATAAATCCGTCTATTAAATGGCTTTATATTTAAAACAATTCTTGTTCGTATTGATGATCAGCAATAATTATTCCTAGCAAACAGGGGAGAGAAGACTTTCCAAAGCCCATACCACAGACAGACTTGCAAATTAATTCAAGTATTTTGTAAAATTGTTTCTTCGTTAAGTGTTAGCATTCTCCAAATATACAGTTTACTGTAACATCTGGATCCTTTCATCATCCCATTACTCCCTTTGCTATTCTTGAAAAATCCTTATAACAGGAAAACGTTTTCAAAACATGCTCTGGCATGTTCAAGCACAAAGCTTGCCACTGCAATTTAGCTATTTGAAATTTACACCACCTCTTGTTTCCACCATAAAATGTACCAGCATGTCGAGTTTAATTTAAAATTTCCCCAATGCTCCTGCCTAGCATTCCCACTGCAACACGAATTACTGATGTCCTAAAAAAATAAAAACAAAAAAAAACACACGACATTTGGCTTATTTTAAATATGCCCTCCTCAAAATCATCTCTCCCCTGGTCAACCATCAGTGGTTCTTACATTGCATAGTAGCTATGACCCCTGCATTTGAGGTGGCACGATCAAAGGAGCCCTGGCCAGACTTGGAAAAACATTTCCACTGAGAATGGACATACTGCCTGTCAAAAGGTTATTCCCACTGCGTACAAGGAGCAGCTCATATTACTCCAGTGTAACATGAAAGTGCAAAATCTAGCCATAGTAATCCACATACATGTTTTTCTTTCCAAAGAGGGCATATGGGAGACACTGACTGGAACAGAACATCCGTATTATCATTTGAAGGGAGGGGATGGATGGGCAAGGGAAAGCTTCCCTAATCAATCAAGCTGTAGGATCAGCCTCCTAAAAAAAATACTTTAAAAATTCTGCCTCTTACCATAGCAATTACTTCTCTTCAGCTGCTTTCCTCCCCTTTAGTTAAAAATTTATATATGCAAATATACATCTACATGTAGATAATCGCACACATACACACGATCAGACTTTACACTCTGCGGAAGACAAAATAACTTTGGAGGCGTAAATCTTAATGTCAATGACAGGAAGGCTTTGGTGAACCATTACCATAAATCTGACAAACGCTAATTTGATGGGTGGCTGTATCTGTCTGCTGCAAGACCAGTCTAGACAGTCTATTGAGAAATCCTAAAACACAACTGTTTGTTCCCTGTAACACCATCTGGATATGGCAATAAGAGCCGACCCAGTGCCATTCACACATGGATCAAAGCACATGCTAATGCCATCATGAAGTCATAGACATAAAAAATTCAATCTGAGAACTCTATGCAATTTTCCTAAGTCCTCAGTGAAGAAACCTCAGACTTAGCGCAACTCAAGCTAAGTGCATGAAGAGGGGGAGAGGGTGGAAAAAAAGAAGAGAATATTTAATGAGCTTGGCCTTCCCGAGGAATGTTAGGCCACCCATTGTATTGGAAAAGGCTCATGTCACACTTCAGTCATGGCACCCATCAGGGTGCCCCTTTACAAAAATTGATCTGGAGGTTTTTGTAATTACCTGTTTCAAACAGAAAGAGTGCCCAGAAATACGAGAGGGTTTCCGAGGTGCAAATCTTGCATTTTCTTATTTAAGACAGAGCTGGCAGAATTTGCAATATTGCAGACAATATTGAAAACCCCTCTCTCATTAAACTGCACCATGGCACTAGATCAAAGCACCAAGGGCCCCCTATTGAACTTCTCTAAATATTACAAACATAAGAGCAAGTCTGGCTATGCAGAAACTAAAAGCAAAGCCAATTTTGTTTCTGCCTCCAAAAAACAAAACATGGCTTCCCAAGATACAGCTTAGAAAGGTACAAAAAGTACTATATAGCCATGCTGCAAACTTTAAATTGACAAAGCTTCATCTACTCCCCAAAAAATAAAATCAAAGATTACTGGGGTTTTTTTCTTCATATCTCACTTCCAACAGTTTCTATGTTTTGTATGTCTAGTTTCTAAACTACTGCCCTTCAAGAGGTCTTGTAATTTTTATTTAATGTAATGCATCATGTAACAAATTCAACAACCTGCACAAGACATTTAGCTTTGTCATAAAATTGACGCTTTTATTTTTTCTGTGAAGTATCTGCTAATACTAAGCTTCCAGCATCTATATTGTTCCCAGCCTTTTGACCATTGAGACTGTATTTTCCATTTAACTCTGTTTTGTTTTTAGGATGTGAAAGTTTACAACAAGCAGTCTTTAGTCTTTCTGAAAAAACTACAGCACGAAGCCAGTTTGCTGATACTGAAGATGTACCGAGAAAGAAAGCAAATGCAGGTTTTAACAATCATTTTGATACAAGCTCCATCTTTTAAAATTGACATCCTATCATTAAAATCTTTTTCTCTAATCTTTTGAAAGCAACCTAAATAGTCATATGGAGGTATTTCATATAGAAAACATTTGGGCAAGACCACAATCCTACCTCCTTATATGCTTTTCTTTGTAAATTAAAAAAATTACAAGTGGTAAAATGTATTTCTGTCATCATGAGCAGCTCAGTGCAAGTTAAATAACTACTAAAACTGCACTTTAAACTTTTATAGTCTGATGGTAGCAATTTCATTATTCCCAAAAAACAGAACTAGCACATTAACAAGAATGGCCTGTCATAAAATACTGCATCCCGAATATAATGTTTCATAAAATTACTGTAGAAAAATAAACTCCTTAGTTCCTTTACAGAACCTGCTAAAATCCTGTAAATCTGCACACAAACACAAAGACATCGCTGGAGCTAAACTTCCAAATACAAGTAATTTAATAAAACTCTCAGTCTAACCTGAAAAAAAAATATTTTTAAGAGTACAATTCTAAAGTTACATCAGCTATACAATGGCGCATCACTGAAATACAACCGTAAAAAAAAAGTATACAGTCCTCATGATTTTCTAATTCAGTACTTCTACTACTAATTCAGTAAAGGAAATTCACAATTGTCTCAAAAATTAAATATCTAAGTTCTGTATATGGTTTTTAATAAAAAGTTCAGGAGAGAAGCAAGTTCAGACTGTTACAGAGATGAAATATTCTGAGGAACTTTCTGCTAATATGCCATCAGAAAGGCCAATTCTAATAATTTGGTTTTTAGTATTATGGAATACTTTTTTTTTCCCTAGAGATTAACATTCTAACAAAAAAAAAAATGGGGGGTCGAGGGGGGGACACATAACACAGGAAACTTATTGTTCAGATGACTCTTTAGGACAAAAAAAAATGATCAAGTAGTCTTTCTGTTCAAAGTGTGCTCATGGATAAACAGAAAAAATTCTCCACAAAGATTTCCGGTACTAGAGAAACCACGAGAGATTGGCCTTGACTTCAGACTCAAAAGACTGATAAACTATGAGTCATCAGGTTTTCAGACTGTAGAGATGTTTCAATATGGGGAAGTGAGAGATTTACAGGAATGAACTATGCATCGCAAACCAACAGTTGTTTCTGCAGAAAGCAAGTAATTCCCCTTGAGAAAAAAAGTTAGGAGCGTACACCACAGTTACTTCTCATTACATTTGCAATGGCATTAAATGGCAACACACTAGCATTAGAATCGTTTATCTCTGAATCACATACAAACCAGGTAACTGAAGAATACATATGCACGTAGTATCTATTTATAAATAAGTACCCATAACCTTCTGTCCCCTCCAAATTTCTACATGCATAACTGCCTTCAAAGAACTAACCGAATTCTAGCTAGAACAATATTTAACCCAAGTGTTAATGTTTCAGCAACAGACATGTAGTGAAGGGCATCTTGTGCAGGATTTTAAATTGCTGCTCACTCCCCTTCAAGCCCTGCAGCAGAACAGCACTGCCATCTACTGTTCACTGCCGCAGCAGATGCCTTTCACACACCAAAAAGCCTCCACTGGCTTTTGAAACTACCACCTCTCCTGAAGCACCAGAGAGCGCTGAATCAAAGTCTGAACGTTGAGAAGTCAGTATCAGGGAAGATACCCGCACCGGTAAACTCCTCTAGTTAATTCTATAGTTCTACATAATAAATAAAAACAAAAAAGGCCTTTTATTTTTTTAATTAAATGTCTAAGAAGCACAGAATTGCACTGCAGAGCAGGTAGAGCTGCAGCTGCTCCCGAGAGTGGCACTGGCACTTGGGGTCACCAGGCAGCTGTGCAGTGCCCTCGTTTGTTTTCCCACCAATGCAGCTGTACCTCCCCATGAACACTGGCACAGTCCCTTTTCCATTTTTCAGAGTACAGATATAAGTAAGTCTGTTTGTATCCTGAGAAACTATCAATTTTCTTACATACACCAACATAACAAGGCTACAGAAATTATATGCCCATTGTTGTAAACACAACGATCATTAATTTTTCAAATTTTAGCATAGTAGATTTATTTCTGCCAAATGCTACAACTCAAATCATACCTCCATTTAAAATAAAGCTTGTGGATAAACATGCACTAGCTAGTAAAAAGATGTTTCATTTGGCTGCTTAAAAGGGTTGCCTGGAAGTTACTGACATGCCCAGTTAATTTCAATCACAATCTTGATATGATGAAGAATTTAGTAAAAAAGAAGCACGAGGATTATTCATGCCACTGACTTTCTCACTGAAAGAAAGTAAGTTTGCCTGATGAGTTTTAAGGGTTATACTTGAGAACTACGTTCCAAAAGTGTTCTTCCAATTAACAACAAATTTGGATCCCTTATGATCTTCTCTCTTCATTAACAGGGTATCAGTTGTCCCCTCAAAACAAGATGATTTCTGACTGGGAATTAATACCGAAAGAAAATTAAGTTAAGTTGCAAAAGAACAGAAAGAGAAATGAGTAGCTGGAATTGTTACACAGACAGTTTTTAAAGTGTCCTCTTTTGGAAAAAAAAAAAATTCCATTATTAGATGGGAATTGCAGGATTGCTGACAGTAATAAAGAAAAGCAGGAGAAGTTTAATACACATATCTGCCTGAGAAAAAGCAAAACATTCTTATGATGATGATGAAATAGTTTCCATTCCAACAGTAACTCAAGATGTTAAACAGCAGCTATTAATTCGACACTTCTACATTAGCAATGCTGGATAACTTGGATATATGTGTGCCAAAAGAGATGGCATAGGTACTGGCTCGACTGGTAATTCTTACTGCCATTTAGGTTTGAAAAACTGGAACTGGAAAACTTCGTAAGAACAGAAAGAACAGAAGTGCTATGTCAATATTTACAAAGACAAATTGGATGCCCTAAATAATTATAGGTCTGTCAGACTGAAGTAGATTTTGTGAAGAAAAATAATTTTTATGTAGTGAAATAGCTGATGAGAGATTTGATTATGAACAATTAAATTAAATTACACAATGAATGCCAATCAACAGGTCTACCGACAATAGACTTAGTGTTTTTAAACTGGGTTTAAAAAAGTATGTCTTTATGTAATATTCTTAGTCTTCTGCAATACACTCAATTTGGCACTGTAGGACATTTTGCTTAATCCATTAGAACAATCCAATATCAACAAAGAACTTTTAAAATTCTATGAGTTTAATTTATGGGCTCCAGTATATACCTGTAAACAAGGAGCTTTCACTGACTGATGCATTTCTACTGTGATCCCATGGGACCTGCCCATGCTGTCTGACATTTGACAGCACCCACCCCAAAGAAGCCCAAGATCATAAACAAAAGAGAAATAAATGATCAATAACCAAAAACACAGCACGCGATACACTACTAGGTGTCTAGTAGCACAGCAATATAACTTGGAATAGACGCTCCTTGAACAAATCTACAGAAGATAATCCTGTTTCAAGCAACTGGATGGGCACTGGGTTTCTTGAAGAGAAGGTCGCAGAAGGCAAATCACAGGCCATGTTGACTATTCTGAGCACAAGTAATGGCAGGTATAACAAGAAACCCAAGGGTGCACACATTTGCACCTAAAAAAAAAAAAAAGATGACATTATTTTCTGACCTGGAAAATAATGCCTCTGAAAATTCTTTTGGGTGCGGTAGCTAAATTTTTACAGGGCATCTGTAAGGATCAGTCATAGCCTCAAAGGACTGATGTCTGCTTTGGAGAGCAGGGAATTACCAAGTTGGAAAAGAAAGGTTTTATGATGCCTGTAGTTGACGTAACAATAATTCCCATTGCACTGCTGTTGTCTGTCCTGATGTTCCCAAAGAAGAGTGTTCAAATATCCAGACAAAATAGCATCAAAGAGGTCAGGGAAGAGTCATTAGAATGAGTGAAAGATTAGAAAAAATTTTCTGGTAATTCAGGGCTTGAGAAACTCATAATATTTGCCTTATAAAAAAAGAGCAAGGAAAATCTTCCTTAAAACATCCAGAAGAGGATCAAAAATTCAACAGGCAATCATTAAAGGAGAGGCAGTTAAACACTAGAACATCTTGCCCAGACTGTAGTGAATTTTCTACTTCTGGAAATATTCAAATCATAATT
This sequence comes from Dromas ardeola, assembly GCA_013398915.1. Lineage (NCBI taxonomy): Eukaryota > Metazoa > Chordata > Aves > Charadriiformes > Dromadidae > Dromas > Dromas ardeola. The sequence continues at coordinate 45,811 of VYZM01013974.1, forward strand.
AGATACTTTGACCCTCAGCCCCAAAAGGTGTTTTAGTTTAGAAGATATCTGTAGACTTTATTATGAATAAAGACAAGGTAATCAAAATAATACCTTCTGGATTTACATTTATTCATTTATATGGATAATCAACAACCATGGCTTTACTAAAACAGAGAGAAGGCAGCGGATGTCCTCAAGATGGGTATTTCCATGCTTGGCTCCACAAGTGCCATCCCGTGCTGTACAACATCTCGCAGTGCTGGCAGAAGCCTGTCTTATGCTGAAGCATCCCAGCCGTGAAGTTCAACTCACATTCAGAGCAGAAGTAACTCTTAACAGGGACAATACAGAGTTCACTAAGTTACAACTGCTATTGACAGAATTTGGGCTATTGCTCTTAAGGCAGTTCAGACAGAGCAAACAGCACAAAGTAAACACAATTCTCCATTTATAATATAGCAGCCCAATCTTTTCAATGCTGAGAGATAAATACCTCTTTCAGGACACCAGTGCACATCAGGACCAAGAGGAAAAGCAAAACTTTCCATGGAGGTGATGAGACCTTCTCTGGGACAGAGCAGCAGAAAAAGCTTCCTGCTTACCTGGCCTATCACAGGGACTGCAAAACATGCAAAAGCAGTAATCACTTCTGCAAGAGAAAGAAGAAAAGAAAGGAGACAGTGGGGGAACAGGAACACCACTTTGTCATTTTCCCTTTCCCTCCCTGCTCCAGCCATGAAGTCAGCAGCAGGAGCTGGTTAAGGAAAGGCAGGAGACAAGAAGATGTTTTAAGCGATACAGTTGCTACTCCTGCTACCACTGAGTGGCCACAGCACTCCGTTTGTCCTTGCAAGGAAGCTAGGAAGTACTTTGCTTGTCCACTCCCATGTGCCAAATGGAGTAAGCCTGGATAACACAAAATGACTTCCTACCAAAAGATGGACCATATAGACTTCAGTGTACTCAAAAACCTTTTTATAAACATTAAATTCTTGTTCTGTGTTTGCTGCATTTCACCAAATTCCATAGAAAATGCACCCAGATTTCTGTGAAAGAAATTCAGCTTTGCTTGCAGGCATCACACTTCAAATCCAAGAGTTAAGATGTGCTGTTCACCTCTCTTACATCAAATAGTAAAAGGTTCTTATGCTAACTTATGTTGCTTGTCACAGGTATGCAATCCCTAGGATTTTAATAGATGTGTCCAACTCTGACTGGAGTTCAGTGAACTGTTCTAGGAGTGCTCAGAAAGGCAAAGAACCCCAGCAGCATTTTAGTCAGTGAAGCAAGCAGAACCTGCTCCTAACACAGAGGGAGCCAAGAGTTTCTCTTGAACAGTAATTGCTTTTATCTTCTCCATTTTGAGAAGAGAAGTAACAACCTATAAATTTTTCATTTAGATCCAAAAATAGCCTATGTGTGCATGCAAAGAGGTCTGCAAAGTCTGCACTAACTCAAGAACTGAAAAGGCGTCTGTAGATGACCATTACCAGGTAGCAGTTTAGACAGCTTTTATTCAAACCAATGCAGTAGTTCAGTAAGCTTGAAAGGAAAGACCGCCACCAAACTGTCATTCAGAAATAAGACAAGATCAGTTCCTGCTGAAACCACACTTCCTTTTCCCACATGGGAACTTATTATAGGGAAACCTCACGACTGAGAAAACATTACAGAGAAGAGAGTTTATACACGCCCACATTGGAACAGATTACCAATTGTTACGGTAGTGAAGGCAAGCATATTTCTCTACAGCAATCCCTTCTCCTCTCAGGAGATAAATCTTAAGCAAACAATACTTGCTAGCAATGAAAATATAAGATGTCAACAGCTTCTTGTTTTTTATGCTATTTATTATCAAGTTTGTACCAAGCATAGTGTAGGAATCAAAAACAAACAAACAAAAAGACCCTAAAAAATGCACAAAGTCATTTGTAATGTTATTCGTGTCAAATTCACAATAGTTTAGTTAGAAAAGTCTAGAATGATTCTGAACTAAAGGAGGCCTGTAAGAGTCTTGGAGATGTTCTCATGAGGCAAACAGGCATAAACAAGAGAGTTTTAAATAGGAGATAAATCTGAGGTCAAATTGAGACAACGTGGATAGAAACAAAACAAAAAAAAAACCAAAAACATACTTTACCTGGCATGAAGCTTTCAGCAAGCTGCAACACAAATGTTGTCAGCCCTCTCCGTGTAGCAAAATGAAAAACAGGACTAAATGGACAACATAGTATTCTAAGAAAATTTCCCTTGAAAATTCAATTTGTATTTAATAACTTGCATATAAACCATACTTTCCATAACAAAGCTTAAATATGTTATCTGAACCAATTTGTCATCAAGTTGAAATCAAGTTATCATATGTGATGATAACAATTTGCAGACAGAAGGTGTATGCTCCTACCTTGCACAGTTTCAGTTCACTATTTAGGGATTATGTAGCACACATTAATGCCAGAGAACGTTCTTCAGTTCCCATGTATAGCAAACAATTCCTATCTGGAGTATGGCATTTGTCACTTACTAATCTGAAAAGACCAAAACTAATTCCTGATCTGGAAAAGCCCAAATGGTAATAACCAGAAGTAAGATAAAGAACATCTGAGAAGCAAATTTGGCACATATTCCATAAAAATTTGTGCCCTGATGACTGATGATACAGGTCGCCTAAACACAACAGCCCAGTTAAAGACAAGGCTCCTCCTTTGAGCGTGAAACCAAAATGAGAGAAAGAAAAGCTCATGAAAATTTCTCAGGAATTTATACTGAACCAGGTGATGCAAAGTTGGCACTGGAATGCTGCCTTGGTTAACATCTTGATTTGGACCAGATGCTTCCAGGTCTAATATCAAAGTACATCAACTTCACATGAACAAGGAAAAAGCCTTTAACAGACAGGCAAGACTTACTTGGACAATGCCAGAAGTAAAAAAGCATTCATGGAAGCCTCGTGAAGACTGACCCACTTTCATACAAGAGCAATAGTACAGGTTTAAGAGAATCTTCTGACTGTTGAACGTAATCTTATGAGGAAAGACTTCTGTTGGTAGAAGTTAGAGCAGTTAAAAAACAGCAGTAAAAGAAAGGTTATCAGAAAAACACAGGGCCAGGATGAATACAGAACAGATTACCGAGTCAGCCAACAAGCTATGAAAGAACAGAAAGAACTGAAACATCACAAACCTGTAAGAGACGCAAAACCAACTTCCCTTTTGCTAGCACTACAGATGACATAAGCAATACAGGAATCATGTGAGCAGAAAAATAACTGTATTAACAAAAGTGATCAGTTTTCTGGGCTTAAATCTTTATATCAATTTAGCTCTAGCATCAAAACTTCACTGATACAGTATTCCAACTTTACATTTTACTTTTCCTCTGTTTCTGGGACAATCAGCAAGTAAAAGGAGCTAGAAGAAACAGATGACAAAGCATCAGGTGAGAACAACCCAAAAGATCTAGAAGGTACAACGGAGTAAGTCTTGTGGAAATGCAACTTGATGTTGGTAAATCAAGCCTTCACTCAGCAGCTGAATGAATTCTCTAAGGCTTCCACTGGAGGTAATTTTATAATCTCTCAGAGTAAGTCTCAAGACTTCACTCTTCCTTTTCAAAGAAACTGAAGGATTTGTATTAATAAACATTTTTTTAAAGTACATTGTCCATTAGGAACAGCACAAATACAAACAGAACATCCTTGACCACCTTCCTTTGTATTAGCTGTCCTTTCACTGTTCGCTACAAAAACCTGAGAACTAGCCTCACCGTGCATTACCTCCTATAAATCTTGAGAATAGCACTAATCCAAACTTCAGTACCATACTGCAAATAAGCTGAATGCATTGCTGCTACAAATAAACACGTTGTGTTCGTTCATTAAATGATCTAACAGGTGCTGTATGCAGCATTTAAAGTGAAAGTAAGGGTTGATGACCTTTTCCCTCATGCTACAAAACAAGGGCTTGCATGGAGTGGACACCTTTCAGTCTATATTAACCCAAAGGGATGCAGCAAAAGGTTTCATGAGACAAGTAACAGCTCACTGCTGTCAAAAGTGTATGCGCACCCCTTTCTGTGTCCCTTCCCAGCTGCATATTTTTGCCCCTTACATGTCACCAGCCCTTGGTGATAATCTGATCCCTCATATGAGACCATTCAGCTCACTGAACTGTCAGAAAACTAACATAAGGATGAAAAAAATAAGCCAGTTTGCTTAACTGGCAGAAAACTAAACAGGTCCTGGAGAGTAAAACTATCGCGTACACACCCCATGCTAAAGCAAGGAGAAAGGAGGGGATTATAAACCTCAGAGCAAGGCTCCCCTTTCAGCAGCCAACTGCTTCTGGCAGCCCAGGTGTCCCATGAAGCCTCATTCTAACCATTCCCTCATTTTACAGGTTTGAACATTTAGAAAAGAATTTGAAAATATCATGTGACAGCTATCCATAACATTATGAAACAGGCAGGTGTTTCCGTGAATCAACAAGGTCTCCAGGTTCTGACTCGGAACTACCCAGATTTTTTTTTATAATTCTCATTCCCTCAAGTCTGAAAACCTACTCACTGTTGAACAACGAAGTGTTAACTGAAGAGTTAAGCACTCTTGTTTTTCATTTGCGTTTATTTTTTTCAGTTAAAACCCCTCCTCTTTCTCATTTGGAGCCACTGCTGGATTTCAGTGCTGGCCTAACTTGTTTGTTTGCATCCTGAGGTTTCCTCTAGGCTCTGTTTATTCTGAAATATATCTGGAATCTTTCTTCTCTGTACTCCTTGGCACTTATCAGCACTACACCTTCATGAGCTTTGCAGTGCAAGACACAAGGTGAGACAATTCAGAATCTGTACCCCCCCCAGAGACACAACTGTCTAACCAGAAGGGATTTACATTGGTTCTCTTTTCAAACCAGACAAATCTATCTTCCTGGCATGTCTTTTTCCAGAGTGCCTAATAGCTTAGTCAAGATAATGGAAATGGCAGAAAGGCAAATTGAGGAGTAAAGATGTCATAGCCAACTTCTCCTCGCCTCAAAAATCCTGCACCTATTTCAAGAATTAGCTATGAAAAAACAACCCTGCCTTGAAAAGTCACAGTGACAACATTGCTCTTCCTCTTCTGTAAATACTCTGTAATTGGAAAACAAAAGATGGACAAGGCAGCTTCTCCAAGGAAAATTGCACAATGATTCAGTGATAAAGCAGTTGTGAAAACAGTAAGAAGTATCAGTTACTTTAGTAAAATAAAAAAAAGCAAATAAAAAAGGGGTTTTTTTCCCCCAACAAAACATAGTTAGACAGCAAAACCCCGCTGTTATAAGACAGTATAGAATCCAGTAGTTGACAAGAATCAAAGAGGTTCTAGCCATTTACACACCAGCAAGCACACTCAGAGAGCTGCAATGCTAGGGGGAAAACGGACAGATTTTAAGAAAAAAAAAATGTTTAAAACCAACCTTTAACCACTAGGCATTGCAAAAAATCCTCATAAACATGCAGATTATTCCATGTATTCACTATAGGTTTTTTTATGTTTTCACTGAATGTTGGAGACCATGCTCCCAACTGGATCACAGGTATAAAGCATGACAGTTTTTATGTTCTTATCTCCCACACAAATGCTATGGGGAGTAAAAGCTCTACTATGCATTACTCACATACCACAGGGAATCTGCTTCTATAAAAATCAAATTAAAAAAACCCAAATACAACAAAACTAAGGCAAACCATACAGAGCCTAACAGCTGCACAGATTTGCAAGGCAACCACAAACAGACCACTGTGGACCCTCCCTAGCGTTTGTCTTCCTCCCTTTTCTCCCCACTTGAGGCAAGGGGGAAGACTGCTGTGGGTTGTCACCCTCCCCGCAGAGCAGCAGCACTGCAGAAGGTGGTTCACTCTTGGGAGAGGACAAAAGCCTAGAAATGTTGTGGGTCGCAGGTAGAAACATTGCTACCACCAACTCAGATGTCTCCCAGATGCCAGGCTGAGGCGCACACACCCCAAAACTTCCACTGTGCAGAAAGTGCACAGTTACCATGAGGTGCTACACTCTTGGGAGAGGACAAAAGCCTAGAAATGTTGTGGGTCGCAGGTAGAAACATTGCTACCACCAACTCAGATGTCTCCCAGATGCCAGGCTGAGGCGCACACACCCCAAAACTTCCACTGTCCAGAAAGTGCACAGTTTCCATGAGGTGCTACATTGAACCATTTCACATGCCCCAAATCAATAGAATCATAGAATCTTCATGGTTGGAAAGGACCTTTGAGATCATCGAGTCCAACCATACACACACAAAAAAAACCCTACAATCTCTGCCACTAGAGCATGCCCTGAAGTGCCAAATCTACACGTTTCTTAAATACCTC
>VYZM01013985.1:22648-35766 GCA_013398915.1 Dromas ardeola
GTGCTCCAGTCACCTGATCATCTTTGTAGCCCTCCACTGGACTCTCTCCAGTAATGCCCTGTCCTTCTTGAAGTTGGAGACCCAGAACTGGACCCAGTACTCCAGCTGTGGCCTCACCAGGGCAGAGTAGAGGGGGAAGATGACCTCCCTCCACCTGCTGGTCATGCTCTTTTTAATGCACCCCAGGAGATCATTGGTCTTCTTGTCCAGAAGGGCATATTACTGCCTTACGGTCAACTTGTCCAGTAGGACTCCAAGGTCTCTCTCTCCAGAGCTGCTTTCCAGATTCTTTCTAATTAAGCCTGGTTGCAAGGTCACAAGGACATATTTTCCTCCTTTTCACACTCTTTCCTTAGTATGATTCTGCCATGAAAAATAATAATTTCCTTAATTCCCATTTGGTATTGAATAGCTTCTGCCTGAAGTTAGCACTACATTTACACTGTAAGAAGCAACAATAAATTTGCAAGCAATAGGACTAATACAGTCTGATTCTCAGTCTTTTTTCTCATCAGTGTGTTTAACACTGGTGTCCAAGAAAATACCAGAGTTTCAAAACACCTTTCTCATACATAGCATCACATAACTGAGAAAAGGCCTCAGTAATGTGTAAGTTTACAGCATAGATATCTGTATGTGCATAACCAACTTTAGGCAGCATTTGTATTCGCTAAAATGATAGACGACATAGACAGTGACATGAGAATGCAATATATTTCATCCCATAGGAAGAATATATATTACCTGAATCCCATTGTAAATGTTGTATTGGCTACATTTGAATGGGGTATGAGTCCAGTATCCAGACTTTATCTCCACCATGGCATTTCAAGGAGCAAGTTTTTTTATGAAGGCATCTTTATTATCAAACCTCTTCTGCTGGGAGTCATTTCTTCCATGGGCCATATGACTGGGACCTCACTTAAGCATCAGCCACTGTGACTAAGATTGAGGTCACTTATTAGTGTGCTTCCTCTTGTATTTAGAAGTGTTCTAGTCTTAGTTCAGTAGTAAAAAGGTTTGGTAAGAACAAAAAACAAACTGGATGGTAAATAAAAGAGGTAGGAACAGCTCCACTGTAGGACATGTGGACAAAGCACCAGAATAGGATTCACTTGGCTTGGTTCAGATTCCCAGTTCTGCCATAGATTTCTTGTAGGACATGGGAAAAGGGTGAATCATTAATCATTTCAAGGCTCATTTTATCAATATGTAAAATTTAGACTATAGTTCTTCCTTTCTCACTTACTTGTTGAATACATTTATATTAACATTTCTCATAAATAGAAACCATTTCTTACAGTTTTGCTAAACATCTAGCTACGAAAGTCAGATGGAAACTCCAGGCTGCAGCAGTACAGGTGTATAGCAAACTTTTTTCATGTTGTAGAATTGCCAGCTATTGCTTTCACTGTCCCTTTTTTCATGACACACGTGTCCTCTGTGGGACAGAAAATGTATCCTGTTGTGCAGCTTCTCTCTACCTTGTGGTTCATTTCTGGGTTAATTCATTTGCAGATAAAGTTACTTTTTAGTCCAGTGGGAAACAGAAACCAAACTTCATAGAGGTCTTTGTACTTGATGTGCTGGTGAAACTCATTAAGTTAGATTATATTGCTAGAAGAAGTACAAGTTGCAAGGAGGGCACTCCTGTGAAAATGCCCTTAAGTGGGCTGTCAAATTGCAGCCTTTAATTGCACTGTCAGTCCAGTAAAACATCATTAAAACAGGGAGAAGTAAGTTTGGGTCCACAGAGCATTTGGTCTGTTCCAATATTTCAGGTTGATTTCTAGATACTGTAGAGACATTTGCAAACTACCAGAGATCTCTGTATGCTGGTTTGCTTCCATTTTCACTTTAAAAAACTTATATATAAATAAGTAACAGCTTTCCAAGCTGAAAATGAGTGTGAACCATTCTAAAAGTTCACAGGGAGTGATTTTTTTTTTTTCTTCCCATTCTTCAATTTTGCGAGTGTCAGTGTGTCACCTTGTTTATCATTCGTCTGTAATATTATATTAAAGTAGCATGAAGAGTTGGGATGTAAAACCGTGCAATCCAGGAAGTCCAAAATTGTTGTAATTTCTTCCTTGACTCAACCTCATAAGCTGGTATTCCTCCAGGGTACAAAGTTTTACCAAGAGGCTGCAAACAGGACAAATCTCTACCTATTTTGTGATAGGAAAACAAGAAGTATTAAGGGAACAGACTAACGCTAGAGCTGAAAAATACTAGGCACTCTAATATCTTAATCCTTCTCATGTGACAAAGGGTTGGATAATGATGGTGAAGTTGCAAGGAAAGGGCTGAGTACAGTGATAGCGGAAAAGACCACTGATGCCAATCCCCACAATTATTTTATGTCATGCCAGCCTCCCAGATTAATTCACTCATCTATGACAAGCAATTAGCTGGAGCTCTGAATGTCACTGATGCTTCTACCTTCCCAGGGACTGCAGGGACCCCTTCACTTTACGGTCCTATAGTTTCCATACAGTGGAGTAAGCATGCCTAATATTAACAAATCTATTAGATTTCCCTTAATGAATATTATGATATCATCAATATGCTGATTCCATTTGATCTCTTGGATGAAGGGGATCAGTGCAGTGAGAGGCAAGACAAGTTTTTTTCCCTTAACTTCAGTGTTTCCAGAAGAATTTGCCCTGTCTGATGCTCACACTGTAGATGTCAAAAAACGACATGAAGTGTTCTCTTTTTGTCCAATATTCTACAAGAGGGTACCCTGTTCTCAACACAACCTCATTCCTCATCCAGGGCCTGCAAATTTCTGCTGACATCCCACAAATGGCAGCTTTTGTCTATTCTGTTGGGCAGTAGATGCATAGCAAGTGAAAGCAAGAGAGAGAAGGGAAACATCGCAAGGTTCATCTATGCATTGCTGAGCAAAGACTTCCAGATAGCACCTTTTCAGGTGGTGAAAGGGGAAGGAGGATACCTTAGCAGAGGCACAACAGGATCACGTAATCAGAACAGAACTGTGCCAGGCCATGCAGAGCAGTGCATAACGCTAGTTTCATGGACAGTATTATAGTGCAGTGTCCAATCAGAGCAGTGTCTAATAATTTTGGATTACAATTCTGCTGCAGTACAGACTTATCTCACCTGGCTTACCTGGACTCTGTTCCAACCCAGAACTTTTTGGGCAGGAACATTCTCACTGTTTATATATTGCTATAGCCCCTAGCACAATGTGATTTTCACTTAGTTTAATCTAGGTGAAATGAAGGAATTGAGGTGTTAAATAGCATTATTAAAAATACAACAGTAATGTGTATATTCACATAGTGAAACTGATGAACCTCCCACAGAGAACATAGAACCAGTCCATTGAGACAGGTGGTCAGATTTCCCACAAGGATAGCTCCTAAACTCTTCAGGATGAAAACAATAATAGTAAAATGATATAGATAGACTGGACATAGTTAACATTGGCATACACAGTGAATGAAATGAATATAAAACTCAGGAGCCAAGTCCAAGTATTTGAGAAAATGTCTGCTAGAGGAAAGGTCTGCCATAAAAATAACACAAATCAGGTGCTGTTGGAAAATCAGATTATTCCTGAACCTATTTTGGTCATTTCCTTACACTTGGGAGATCATGGGTTAAGTCTACAATGATGTAAGAATCTGCAATACGGTTGCTTTCAGAGGAGTTGCATCTCCTTATGTGAGGGGCTGAATTTGGCCCTTAATTTTGAAATATTGACTTGAAGCTAAATAAGCTTCAGAATTAGTAAGAGGTTTTCAGATCACCATGGCTCCTACATCAGAACAAGTTCAGCTGCCCTTGGAGGTGAGAATGTAGGAAGTAAATTAAAGCAATCTTTTGCCATTATGCTAGTGTGTACATCTAGATTAATTGTTGGTACCAGCAGGGCTTTGCTGTGAGGATGCTCTCAGCAGGGCTGCAGTCCTAACCTATGGCAGTTGCTATAGGGAAAAAAGCTGTCAGAAAGGGGGTGCAATTGCACAAAAGGGGAAACAGTCCTTGATACAGCTGAAATTAATGCTAATTAAAATAAGGAATAAGTTGCAGGAGGGAGACGGCACTGTTAATCAGCATAATGTAAGGCAGGGGACTGGAAACACTCCACTAGGATCTGCGGCTGTATAGCTCAGTTTGTTTACAACAAACAAAACCTTCTCAGCTACTGTTACCGTAGCCATGGCAACAGTATTGAGGTTACATCTATCAACAAAGAGAGCAAAACAAAGATAAGGCTGGTGTTTAATAAAGATGAGCTGTGATAATTATACACCAGGCAACAGAGATCTGTAAAACGAATAGCCTGTGCCCCCAATGTATGTGACATACCCTCTGCAGCAACAGAAATCAGACAAACTTGTGACACCAGTGTCACCATTTCCCTAATAGGTGGACAAAGAGCATTCAATATATTCCCATTCCCTTTAAATATTATATGCAAACTCCTCGCCCACTTATTTTTGCATATATAAGGCATGATGGCTTGGGTGTGACAATGACATCTGAGGTTATGTCAGAGAGCATAAGAGAAAAAAGGATTGCTGAGGCTCACAAGCCTGATATATCCAAGTGGAAGAAATCATGTATTAAAAAGAAACAACATTTATACCACTTGGGATATATACCAAATGCTACTGGGTTTTATCTACATAACCATTCACTGTGTTCCCTTTATTTCCTTACACATTTTTCTATTAGCACAAAATGTCCATGTGGTCCATTGTGAAGGGGTCATGTGTGATTCAGTTTCCTGGGAATGAAGTCAGTCTGTCTTCTGGATAAGAGGCTGAACAGTTAGGAGTCTTCAGATGGCCACCCTGCATCACACAGTTAGACACATGCTGAAGAAGCTGTGCTGCAGAAATGAAAGTGAGAGTAGGAGATGGAAAGATGTATGATGGGTGACCTAGGAAGTACCTGCTCCAACTAATCACATCTGACATGTTGATGGTTCTTTTCTAATCTGAGGGAAGGACAAATAGGAAATGACTCTAAATTTTAGGAGGACATTTTGTCACAGGACATTCATTAGTCAATACAACAGGTAAAAAAAGAAAATCAAATTGTTTGAGTAAAGGGGGAGGAACAGAGTTCTTTCAAACAGTGGTGGTTGGTGGAATTGCTCTAGTTACATACGCCAAAAAACAAGTCTATAATTTGTTCACCTGGCCTCCAGTAAACTCTCAAGAAGGGCAAGAGTTCCTATTGGTCTTATGTTGTATCTGACAGCCCGAAGCAGATGTTCCGGATGCCATAGTGTATATAAAATGTAATATAGATATAGCCACCTATACTGAGCTGAATTGCTCTCTCAGCAACTAGCAACCTGCTTTAGAAGTTACAGTAAGGGAAATGTTTAAGATAGATTACTTAAGAACACCTGACTTCAAGCATGTAAAAGTTAGGAACTCAGTCTAAGAAATTAGTTGTCTAGACTACCTCATTATTAACTACAGAGAGACTGGCACTTCCAAAAAGTGATTCATCACATCTAAATATAGATGTCTAAGATGAGTCACTCTGTGAAGGTTTTCTGCTGAACAAAGAGAAAGACTAAATTACTAACTTAGAACTAGCAGATAACACTTAGGTGGTTAAGCTTAAGTAAGATAAATTTTAAGTTTACTCATAACTTCTTGTGACGATTCCTTAATTTTATTTAGTAATGGATTTATTTTTTGGAAATAGATGGAGTTGTCACTTGGAACTTTTTTTGTCATATGTTGTGGGTTTTTTTGTTTTGTTTTTGTTTGGTTTGTTTTTTTAATCAACAGAAACTAGAGCTATATCATTAAGTAAAGCAAGGCAAGGGACCTTTCTCTGATGTTGAGGTCAGGTGGCTCAGTTTGTCTGAATTCATACGGAACATTTTTCTTTGCATCTGATCTGTGCCCTATATAGGATCGTTGTGGTTCTTAGACATAATTCTGATATTGTATAATTTTTCTCAGTTTAAAGTATTTGACAATGTGAGGCTCAATTGCAGATGATGAGAGAGTTGTTGCATAGCATGAAACAGAGTTTTTATTGCTTGTCTTTTGGTGTGGCATGAGGACATGCAGAGTCTCTCAGAGTATAAATTTTGTTTTGAACTGTTGGAGTGTACAGAAATGAGTGCCAAACTTGGCTATGTCTTACCCCTATTACCCATTAGAAATGATCCCTAAGTATTTATTTCCTTAAATTGTGTCTCAAAGTGTATCAGGTGGCGTGGCCAAGAAAAATCCCAAAGTGTGTGTAAGCAAGATAAATAAATTATGCAGAATTTCAGTATAAGCATTGTCAAAGCAACTACTACCTTCAATGACACAGCAATTTTTCCTCCACTTCAGGTTTTCTGTAGGTTTAATGAAGCTGGAAGAAGGCAAGTATGCTAAAACTATTTAAACTGTGCATACACGTCTATAGGCAGGTGCCTAAGGGTGAAAAATACATATGGCAGTATATTTTTATAGTGCAGCTACCTGATAGAAAATGGATGTAGAAGTAAAGCTCAGAAAAGAGCAGTTAATAAGACAACAGAAAAATCCTCTGAGCATTAAAAAATCATTTTCAAATGATACGAAGACCCGCAGTGTCTCAGGGGGTGGTTAGACAGATAAAATGACTTTAGCTTTCAAATACAGGTTAACAGAAATCCAAATTTGCCATCTGAAATTAGTAAATATGAAATGCTTACAGTGGCTTCAGGCAGAATTATCCTACTTTTTGGGATCTGCATCCAAACTGCAACTGCAAACTCTGTCCAGTAAATCCTCATTTGGAGACGTAAAGACTGGTGGAGTGATTCCTGCGCTCCTATCTTCCTAGGTATGTGAAATGCTGAAAGCCTCCAAGATACAGGCACACCAAAATGGCACAATAATGTGACAGAAAATCCCAGTGGCAGAATCAATTTTGTCCTGGGCACAGAGGATTTCCAACTGAAGGAGTTCACAGGCACTTACTTTTCTCTATTAACTGGACAGAGGTTTACATATTTATTTTAGGAGTGTTGCTTCATTTGGCTCATACAATTGTAGCCTCCATTGTGTGTCTGAGCTTGACAAAATAAATCCTGACCCATGTTTTATAAAGGACTTGTTTGTTTGGACTTCTTTACACCTATTCTTTGAGTAAAAAATGAAATCAGCACGGGTCAATTTATTGTATGTTTGATTGAGGATTGGTCACTGCTGGGGCAGTAAAATGGACATGAATTACCCTCTGACTCACTTTGCTTCTCAATAACTTGCATCTAACACTTCCCATGGGGCGATTCAAACACATGTCCAAGCTAGAATGGTTTGTGGCTGATTATCTTCTCTTTCACGACCTGTGAACTCCCAAGTATCTCAAAACATCTTGTTAAATATTTTGGATTCTTATCTAATCATCATACAACAAGGAGATTGTTGATATTTCACACTGCACGTTTCTCTCCTCCAGGTATTTCCCTTTCAGTGCTCTCTGAAGCAAAGACATTTTTGAAAATTTAGGCAGCAAAATGCTCCTTCTATACATGTATGTTTTGAGATAATTTTGGTCCAGATGATGCCTTCATGAAAGAACTTTGTCTCCTAAATGTATCCAAAGAAGAGTGCAACTCATTTTCAAAAGTGAGTACGAATTGCAGCAGGAAACAAGCAAAAGGAAAAACATGTTTTGCTGAGACTAAGTCGGTACATGTAGTTTAGATACTGGCCTTGAACCTGGGAGAGCTGATTTAATTGCTGTTAGTGCTACAGACTCCCTACCTTGAAAAAATCAATTTATCCCTGTATGCCAAAACTATATTAAAGCTAAAGTATGTTCTTCCATTCAAGTTTACTTTGCCTATTTTTTTTTTTTTCATGTTGTAGTCTTGTAAGTGGAGAAAGCTTGTTATTAACTCTGCCTACCAAACATAATAAAATATGCCGTCGTTTCAGTGAGAGCTATAATGCAGGCCATGTGGGCTTACAAGGGTTTGCTACACAGGTAGATGGGGTTTCTCTGGACTGGATCCAAGCTGAAACCCTGCATATTCTTTGTGTCACTGTAGGATGCCTATAACCCAGTGCTGCACCCTCTTTATGCCAATATTTCAGAAAGTTTTAGCTGGAAACTGTTTACAAGGCGGGAATCCAGATTTTGGAGAGGATAGAGAAAAGCAGCTCTGCAGCTGGTGCCTGGCCCTAGAGATGCTGCTAGGTGGGGTGGCAACACAGGGGATATCAGTGCAGATCGCTGCTCTGCAATTGCTGCCACAGCTACGTCCTGCCATGCACACGGGACCCCAACTTTCACATCTTGCTGGACTGATGCCAGGAGGGTCCAGATGGAATCAGGGGGGCAAATGCAAGGATTTAGTTTGCCCTAACTTTAAGAGGCTACGTATGAGCTATAGTGTCTATATGTCTATATAGACATTAATGTAGTTCTTGATCTGCAGGATGTAAGGATGGGATTAGTAGGTGAAGAAAAATCGTGACACCTGCATTGTTCTGCTCCATTATTACAGTGATCCCCTTCAACTGGTACAGTGTTTCAGTGGTGTTAAGACTCCGAAGTGACCAAAATCTCCTACACAACATACCAGTAAGACTAAATATTGTTCTGTTTATATGAATTAGAGAATTTTTTAGGTTTCTATTAGGGCTTTAGATCTTTAGAGATTATCAGGCCAGGAGTGAGATTTTTATATCTCTCTGAACCAAACTTGCAAATCAATAGATAAGGGATAGTGAATACCTGGAAAACTTTATGGAATCCCGTTCAATCTGTGGGTACCTCCTGCCCTCCTGGTAGCCCTTAGCTTGCCTCCAAAAGCTTGCTGGTTGAG
Source organism: Dromas ardeola (assembly GCA_013398915.1). Classification (NCBI taxonomy): domain Eukaryota; kingdom Metazoa; phylum Chordata; class Aves; order Charadriiformes; family Dromadidae; genus Dromas; species Dromas ardeola. Next base: position 31,464 of record VYZM01013985.1, read on the forward strand.
TTCACAGAGACACCTTGAGCTGCCTTACCAGATGGCCAGAAAAAAAAAAAAATTCTCTAAATTAGTAATGGAAAGTTTAGGCTGAAACCAAGGGTAAGTGAGATATATTAGACTGTAGACTGATCTCTAGAAAGAAATGGTGGAAACTGTTGCATGAGTCATTTCAAAGTGTACTGTAAAAAGTACTGGAAAATATACCTCAGGGAGCAATCTTGCATTGGATGAGGGATAATGTAAGTGATTTACAGTAACAAGTCTTTTCCATCTTTAATTTTGATGAATCTATGATCCTTAGCAAAACAGTCTTATTTCCTCAGTTTAATATACCACAATCTGGAAGAGAATATGACAGAAGTGTTTGGGGTGTGATCTTTCATAGAGCCCAGTCAATGCCAGAAATCAAGCTGCCAGCACAGAATACCATTTTGTCACTGTCACTGATCCACACAGTAAGACAGACAAAAGATCTGAGATGCTGGGTTGGTTTGAGTGGGGTCTTTTGCTTTTTTGTTCCCCTTTATTAAGTGAAAGTGCAAGTCATATGACCAACACAAAATCTCTGCCATAAATACAGAAAATTCATTCCCCTTACTTCCTTTTCATGATATATCATTCCCTCTAATTTCTCTGGCCCGTGGTCTGTTTGCTAATGTGATGTTGTCTGCATTGTCTGCAAGAACATTAAAAGGTACTTTAACTCATTGTTTTTGCCTTAAGTGCGCCCATTCGCTACCCCCTTCATAAAAGAGAGGAATCACCATCTGTGGGTTTTCTTTTTTTTTTAAAACAAACAAATCAGACTAAATCATTGGAGAGCTGCATTATTCTAAACAATTTATGAGACAGTCTGCCTCACTGTATTTCCCTGTAGAAGGGATTGGGCTGATTTTATAAATGATTTATTACTGTTTTCTTCTGTAGGCACCAATAGACTAGACAGAAAAATCAAAGTAAATTGAGTGCAAAGTAATCAGTTTTCTTCCTTTAGAGTGGAACAACACACACACACATCCATAGGCATACACTAAATATTGTTAAAATTTGAAAGTAACTATTTGGTTTATGAAATAGAGGCTGTAAAAATATCAACAGAAAAATACACGATGGACTAACATTAATTGTGAATATAAAAAAGGGTAAGCAAGGAACTATTTACAGCTGCCGGTGAAGAGAAACCGTCTTGTTTGCTCAGTGGCTCAAGAGCTGATTAGGGACAGGTGACTTTTCTGTTCTTTTTTTCTTGGAAATTCTTTTCTGATTGTTGGAGGAGTTGCAGCAGGTAATAAATTCTGATTGACTTTCGAATTGACTGCAAGTTAATGTTTGTATTTAATTTCAACCAGGAAACAAAACAAAACATTCAACAGGGGAAACTCAGAGATCAGTCAGGCCAGTCCAGACATACAGAGTTTATATATATCTGCCATTTAAAAGTCAAACAAATCAACAAAGATTATCTTTGCCCAATAGTTATTTTTCCAGACATACTGAGAAAGGTGACTAATGATTTGGCTGTTAGTCCATGAGTTCATATGCTAACTCCATTACACTTTAACCGTTCCTAAACTAGCACTTTTTAACTAGTTTAGGCATATCTACAAAAACATTGATGTACACTCAAAATAAGAACACCACTTGTTAATGTTATTTACAAATGAGAAATATTTTAATATTAATGTTAACTGAATACGTCCGTTAAATTATAATGATACTTTCACTTTTACACTCTGCTGAAAATACGTTACCAGAAGAACACAACCTAATGATAAACAAATTTTATAACCCCCATTTACAGAGAACAATGGCAGCTAATACAGCATCATGCCTGTGTTGACTGATCAGAAATGTACTGTTAAATGTACCATTTTTTCTGTGCTCCCAGTGAGCAAGAAACCACAAACCCATTTTAATTTTACAGAGACAAATTAAAAGAGTCGAGAATCTTCATTACGGTGCAGCTGTCGTAAAAACTGATATAGAAAACAGAAGTGAAAGTATCTTCAAATCACATCCATATTGGCATCTCACAACTGCAGCCTGATTGTATTGTTAATTAATTCTCTAAATGCACAATAAGCCAAAGAGACAATTTATAAAGCATACTTGTCATTTAATTAGTAAATTAACTTTTTATCTTAAACGTTTCTCCATTTAATTAGTAGGTACTGAAGGCCAAGATCACACCAGCTGGAGTTTGTAGAAAGAAAAAATTATTTCATTTATGTAGTCAACAACTTTTAGCAGAGTGGTCTGTGGGTTCTCTTCTGTCTGATTATTTATGCTTTGCCATTATAAAGCAGAATGTGGAAATAAAATTTCAAAGATGAGTTAATATTGTAATTCACAAGATCAAGTTTGTAATTATTCATGTCTTCAGTTTTACTTAATTATACTCAACTTTTGTACTGCCATGTTACTCACATGAAGTCAATTAAATGTACAAGTGTTTCTTGGACCAGGCCCTCTGTATAAATTAAGGATATTTGGAAATTTCTCTCTGAGAAGTGACTTGATACAAGATGCTCTGTACCGAGCACATATGGAAATGAAATGAAAATAGAAATGACTAGCCTGAGACACTGTAAATCTTAAATGGTTCTGCAGTTTTGTACAAATTTTTTTAAATACATGCAAGTTGATAAAGGCCACTCTAACCAAAAGTGTTAGGTGACCCAGCAATGTTAGATGTTAGATAGATGCCTTTTTCATATCAGAATCAGGAACAGTTTTGTGCTTTCAAGATTCTCAGCCTTCACCTGAAGATACGTTTTTTCTTCCAAAGAACTCGTTTTGTTTCAAACTTCTTTTAAAATAATCTTTATAGGGATGGAAATGGTGGCAGCTTCCTCACAGAGTCCATGGAGCACATTCCTAGGAAATGAGCAGTTTTCTCTGCAGACTGAAATCATGCAAATATGTGTCTCTCCCTCAGCAGAAGCTTTTCCTAGTCACAAGGAGAGGCAGATCCAGATAAATCTGAGGGATGAGAAATGCTACACACTTCTCTTGTTGAGGTTGTGCCAAAGTATAAGTTTTCAGAATTTTAGACTTGCTCAGAAGCACATACATTTTATTTAAGTATCAACTTAGTATCACTTCAGGGGTCTAAGTATTTTTGGATGCCGTTCTTAGTTGCTTTTCAGTCTTGTGAAGTGAGGATGATAGCACTTCCCTATCTCACTTGGTGTTTGAAGTATTCTAGAGTGATGATAGATACATAGGATATCCCTTTCCTCATGCATATTAGCTAGAACTTACTGAAAAATCTTATATTCCATATATAAAGTATTTAAATGTTATCTCTTGTTCTTCTGAATCACTTTTTACTCTCTGAAGTAAATAATAATATTTTGGTCCTAATAATTTTTTCTAGGAGCCTTTGGTTGAGTGGAACCTGCAGTTTTTGACTAGATGACCTTAAAAGTTGATTTTCCCAGCTGTGACTCATAGCTTAAGTAAAACCAAAAATGTACACTATGAAAGGAATCGATGATTCTGAATCATTCAAAAATATGGGAAGAAAAGTGTAAATTGTTTAAGAAAGACATATTGCCAACTTAGGCCAATTCATTGCTTCTATTTCAATGATAAAGAGACTTCAGAGTATAGTGCCATGGCTGTTGTGTTATTTTACAGCAGATTTTTTTTCCCTTACAGGAGAAGGATCGTGATGATCTGTTTTTTAATAGATATTGACAAAGTCAAGGATTCCTGTTCTTAGAAGTCAAAATTGCCCTAAGAGGAAAATCTTCAACTATAAGATATTCAAGTCAAACAGAAAAATAAATATTTACAACCCTAAGGCAATCAGACAAAATGTAAAACTGCACATCAGATTGATTGTCCCAATTCTACACAGAGAGTGAATACTCTTAAAAAGTGCTGTAAGTCAATCTGTATTAGTGTTTTAGAACTGTTGAAGAACTGAGATTGAAATATACGCATCTCTACACATACACACAGCCTATTTTCAGAGAACTTTCAGGGAATACTGCAGCTGTCGTACTCTCAAGAATGCAAGAAAATGAGAGGTATGAGTTCAGATGTGCCTTCTAGTTATTTTATAATTCTGCTTAGATATGCATCTTACATGATACAGCTTCTGAGAGGCAAGTTTTCTACTCTCCTGTCTCTAAATGAAAGCTGGAGGGACTGGCCAGGGTAAAACCTGGCACAGGAGTCTTGTGCTCTGTCTAGATATCCTACTTTTGCATTATTCTTTTAGAACCATGTAATGAAATTTCTGGTTGTACTATTTTGGTTTGGCAAATTTTTATTAATTTACCTTTTTTTCTTTTTTTTT
>VYZM01013985.1:35798-53380 GCA_013398915.1 Dromas ardeola
TTTTTTTTTTTTTTTTTTTTTTTTTTTGCCTGTTAGCTACTCTGCAGAGTAAAATAGAGTAATTTCAACCCATTATTTTGATGACCTGTACCTGTGAATGGGAAAGTCTGGTAAACATCAGGAATGAAAACTGGAAAGTTACCAGTTATGAAACTGGTACCTGAGTCCCACTCACAAGACACATGGTAGTCCAGCTAAGAGTGCTATGATAATTTAATTATACTCTACCAGCAAGGAGGGAGAAGGACATTTTTTTGATTCCTGAACAAAAGCAGTTTAAATAAATGCAGAGACAGAACAGATTTCTCGGCAGTTCAGGAGACAGTTCCCTCTCCCCTGAATTTCACTGCTCTGAAAGCAAAAGATTAGAGGAAAGTTCCTGAGACAGTAAAAGTGGAGCCAGAAGGGAGGTGTGAGAATGGAGCTGGATTTACTTCTTTTTCTCACCAAGGAGTATGTGAGAAGGGTGTGAGCAGTTACAAACACTTTTAGCATGGTCTTCCCTGCACACTGCAAGGTTTCAACAATAGGGCAGTCATCATGGAAGATCTCCAGGGAAGACAGAGCATTCATGGTGCTCCATGGGGTCACCCCCTGCTTGGGCTAGGGAGAGGAAGAAAATGGAGGGGTGGGATTATTTTGAAGTTCTCACATTTGCAGAGGAATGCTGGAAAATTGGAAAGCATTGAAAAAGGTATAAAAGAAATGATTCAGGAAACAGAAAACATGCCTAAGTTTGATAGATTTAAGAAGGTCAGTATTCTTTAATTTATCCGAGGGAAATTTTAAAGAGAGAGATTCAATGTGACCTGTATATACCAGCATGCACAAGAAAGATATGAAAAGTGGATCTTAAGTATATGCCTAGAATTTGAAGTTTCATCAGATGAGAAATAAATAAGATGGATGTTTTTTACCCTTGAGGAAGTCACAACTGTTACAACAATAATTGCTGATTCCTCCATTGCTTAAGGTCTTTAAATCATGACAGAAGGTTTTTATTTTGCCTTATGAAATTGGCACAGAAGCTTAAAGAGAAATCACAGCCTTGAAGACCAAAGTTTTGGGATATATCTTCTTGACCAAACAGTCTTTTTTGACATTTTAAGTCTTTTTATTTCTATAAAACAATGATAAACATGCAACCTCATCTACAAAACTTCCTATACCTAAATGAAACCTTTTCTTGTCTTAGATATGCCCACTGCTTGAGAAAGCTCCTGAGGCTGCCCAGAGAGGTTGTGGAGTTTCCACCTCTGAGGACGTTCAAAACCCGCCTGGATGCATTCCTTTCCAACCTGCTCTAAGTGAACCTGCTTTGGCAGGGGGGATGGACTGGATGATCTCCGATTCTGTCATTCAGTAATTCAGATGTAAGAGATATAGGAAGAGAAATTTGCTCACACTTATTCCACACAATGCCACAGATGATCCATGAACATCAAGATTTTTAGCTCCCCATTGCAGTGCATGCTGTGCATCTCCAAATCTCCTGATCTGCAAAAGGCGTAAGTCTGTTAGAGAAACTAAGTAGTTTAGATAGAAGGTATTTACATCCCTCATCCTTCTGCTTTAAATCAGGTTTATATGTTATCAAGACTTTAAGGAGCCTTTGAAAGTTTTTGAAAATCCAAGACCTAGAACTGTACAATTACGAATGTCCAGGATAAAAACCCTATTTAAAGATTACTATCAGATGTTTTGTGAAGGTGTTTGTTATCATGGAATCATAGAATGGTTAGAGTTGGAAGGGACCTTAAAGATCACCTAGTTTCAACCCTCCTGCCATGGGCAGGGACACCTTCCAATAGTTCAGGTTGCTCAAAGCCCTGTCCAACCTGGTCTTGAACATTTCCAGGGAAAGGGCATCCACAACTTACCTGGGCAACCTGTTCCAGTGCCCCACCACTCTCACAGCAAATAATTCCTTCCTAATATCTAATCTAATCTTCTCCTCCTTCAGTTCAAAACCTTTACCCCTCGTCCTATTGCTCCATTCCCTAATTAAGAGTCCCTCCCCATCTCTCCTATAGGCCCCCTTTATGTACTGGAAGGCTGCTATAAGGTCTCCCAGGAGCCTTTTCTTGAACAAGCTGAACAACCCCAACTCTTTCAGCCTGTCTTCATAGGAGACATGATCCAGCTGCCTGATCATCTTTGTGGCCATCCTCTGGACCCGTTGCAACAGGTCCATGTCCTTCTTGTGCTGAGGGTTCCAGAGCTGGACACAGTACTCCAGGTGGGGTCTCACCAGAGCTGAGTAGAAGGGGAGAATCACCTCCTTCAACCTGCTGGCCACGCTTCTTTTCATGCAGCCCAGGATGCGGTTGGCTGTGGGTGCACATTGCTGGCTCATGTTGAGCTTCTTGTCCACTAGCACCCCCAAGTCCTTCTCAGGGCTGTTGTCAATCCATTCTCTGCCCAACCTGTATTTGTACCTGGGATTGCCATGACCCAGATCATGGCCTGGTTGAACTTCATGAGGTTTGCATGGGCTCATCTCTCAAAAAGGACATTCCTTCCCTCCAGCGTGTGGACTGCACCACACTTCTTGGTGTCATCAGCAAACTTGCTGAGGGTGCATTCAATCCCACTGTCCATGTCACCGACGAAGATGTTAAACAGCACTGGTCCCAGTACTGACCCCTGAGGAACGCCACTCGTCACTGGTTTCCACTTGAACATTGAACTGTTGACCACAACCCTTTGAGTGCAGCCATCTAGCCAGTTCCTTATCCACCAAGTGGTCCATCAATCAAATACATGTCTTTCCAATTTAGACACCAGGATGTCATGTTGGACAGTGTCAAACGCTTTGCATAAGGCCAGGTAAATTATGTTTGTTGCTCTCCCCTTACCTACCAATGTTATAGCACCATCGTAGAAGGCCACCAAATTTGTCAGGCATGACTTGCCCTTGGTGAAGCCATGTTGTCTGTCACCAGTCACTTCCTTATTTTCCATGTGCCTTAGCAGAGATTCCAGGAGGATCTGCTCCATGATTTTGCCAAGTACAGAGGTGAGACTGATGAGCCTGTAATTCCCCTAAGCTAAAATAAACAGATTTTTTTTTTTCAGCACATACAAAAAGGGAGATAAAACAAAATATAGAAATCAGAAAAATTAGTAATCCTTAATAATAACAGATACGATTTCAAGAAATTACCATCTGGGTATGTATTAAGAAATAAAACAAATACATAAACAAATAAACTTGTAATTGTACATTTATAGAATCACAACTTCATAAGTTGTGACGGCAATCTGGTGAAGTTCCCACTGACTGGAAAAGGGAAAACATACTTCCCATTTTCAAAAAGGGAAAAAAGGAGAGTTTATGGCCTTTGGAAAAAGGGGCAGGCCATTCAGGAAGGCTACAAAGATGTTGTAAGGCTATGCAGGGAGAAAATTAGAAAGGCCAAAGCCCAACTAGAGACAATCTGGCTAATTGGATGTTAACAGAAGTAAAAGGAGTTTCTATATTAGTAACAAAAGGAGGACTTTGGAGAATCTCCATCCTTTATCGGAAGAAGGTGGTAACATAGTGACAAATGATGAGGAGAAGGCTGAGGTACTTAATGTTTCTTTGCCTCAGTCTTTCACAGTAGAGTCAGTTGTTCCCTGAGTACACAGACCCCTAAGCTAGGAGATGGTGAGGGACCTGCTCCAACACTTGGATATACACAAGTCTATGCGGCCAGATGGGATCCACCTGAGGTTACTGAGGGAGGTGGCAAGTGCTCACTGAGCCACTTTCCATCATGTACCAGCAGTTCTGGCAAATCGGGAAGGTCCTAGTTGACTGGCATCTAGCAAATGTGATGCCCATCCACAAGAAGGGCTGGAAGGAGAACCTGGGAAACTACAGGCTTGTCAGTCTGACCTCGGTGCCTGGCAAGGTTATGGAACAGATCATCCTGAGTGCCATTATGCAGCACATGAAAGACAACCAGGCAATCAGGCCCAGTCAACATGGGTTCATGAGAGGCAGGTCCTGTTTGACAAACCTGATCTCATTCTATGACAAAGTGACCCACTTGGTAGATGGGGGAAAGGCTGTGGATGTTGTTTACCTGGACAGTAAGGCCTTTGATACAGTTTCCCACAGCATCCTCCTGGAGAAAGTGGCTGCCCATGGCTTGGATGGGAGTACTCTTTGCTGGGTTAAAAACTGTCTGGAGGGCCAGGCCCAGAGAGTGGTGGTGAATGGAGTTAAATTCAGTTGGCAGTCAGTCACAAGTGGTGTTCCCCAGGGCTCAGTATTGGGACCAGTTCTCTTTAATATGTTTATCAATGCTCTGGATGAGGGGATCGAGTGCACCCTCAGTAAGTTTGCAGAAGACACCAAGTTGAGTGGGAGTGTCAACCTGCTTGAGGGTAGAAAGACATTGCAGAGGGATCTGGGCAGGCTGGATTGATGGGCCAAGGCCAATGCTATGAGGTTCAACAAATCCAAGTGCCAGGTCCTGCACTTGGGTCATGACAATCCCATGCAACACTACAAGTTTGGCAGAGTGGCTGGAGAGCTGCCTGGCAGAAAAGGACCTGATGGTGTTGGTCGACAGACGGCTGAATATGAGCCAGCAGTGTGCCCAGGTGGCCAAGGCCTGTTCCTGGCCTATATCAGGAACAGTGTGGTGAGTAGGACTAGGGAACTGATCATCCCCCCGTACTCAGCACTGGTGAGGCCCCACCTCGAGTGTTGTGACCAGTTTTGGGCTCCTCATTACAGTAAAGCTTGAGGTGCTGGAGCGTGTCCAGAGAAGGGAAACAAAGCTGGTGAGGGGTCTGGAGCACAAGTCTTATGAGGAGCAGCTGAGGGAGCTGGGGGTGCTCAGCCTGGAGAAAAGGAGGCTGAGGGGAGACCTTCTCGCTCTCTACAGCTCCCTGAAAGGAGAGTGTAGTGAGGTGGGGGTCGGTCTCTTCTCCCAAGTAACAGGCGACAGGATAAGAAGAAACGGCCTCAAGTTGCGCCAGGGGAGGTTTAGAATGGATATTAGGAAAAATTTTTACACTGAAAGGGTTATTAAGCATCGGAACAGGCTGCCCAAGGAAGTGGTTGAGGCAGCATCCCTGAAGGTGTTTGAAAGACAGGTAGACATAGTGCTTAGAGATGTAGCTTAGTGATAGTTTTTGTCATTGTTAGGTTGATAGAAGGACTAGATGATCTTAAAAGTCCCTTCCAACCTAGGAGATTCTATAATTTTATTACTGGAGGAAGAAATAATCAGTATAATGTTTTTTGCAAATTTGTGTAAAATTATTTGTTGCATGAAAAATGATTTGAACATGGATTCAGACTTAGTTAACTAACTGGTTAACAAACAGCATACAAAAATGAAGTTTTTTTTCCAAGCAATAGCCAAATAAAAATTACGTAATGTTAGTACAGGAATGAATTATATATCAAATACATAATTGTATTCCGTAAGTTACTCTTAAAAATATAAAGCCTAGTAAGTGGATTTATGATTCAGTTTATGTGTGGATTTGTCATAGACTTGCTATTAGAGACTAAGAACGAAAACCAATTTGAATGCCAGAATCTAGAATAGGATGAAGAAGGAATTTTTTTGCCTAAATCCAAAGCAACACATGTGGGTACCCTCACTCAGCTGCCACCAATGTCACAGGCATTTCAGGATTTTCTGAGTCCCTTTTTTTTTTTGTAATGGAAAATTTTCTTTGAAGGCTTCACATATAGCCTTTTAGTTTGAAATCAGCTGAGTAAAACAGTCTGACAAAGGCCCACTGAGCACCAAACATAAACTCCACCTTGTTCAGTCTTTGTGATCCAATGCATCTGGCATTTTGTTTTGAACAGCAGACCATCTTCATAAGAAAAAAAAAAAAAGAAGACACCAAGTACTCAAGAATTGTTTGTAGTTTAATGTCCAGGGCATTGTTGAGGTAGATGACATCTGTGTTTTAGGAATCTCCCTTACAGAGACAGAGATTGCTGACCCTGACTGCAGAACTATAGATTAAAAGAGGGCATGATCTGGCAGTTTGGTGACTGTCCTTCAAATAGAAAAGAAGGGCTTGTGGCACTTGGAAAAAGTGGTCTGGCTGCCTATTTTCAAGAGAGAGTTCTGAACTTTGGATTACAAGTGGATAAAGCTCCATCATCCATTAAAAATTTACTTATCTTGCTCTTTTTGACTAGCTGTCTGACTGGGGTTGTTTTCGATCCCTCCCTTTATCTCTCTTTTTACTGTATGTGCCTTATTGAAGATGATGGATTCCACTCCAGGGTATGACTTCAACAGCAACCATGTATCTTCTAGACTATAAAGACCTTTCTGGATGAAATGATGAAGAACTATTGCATATCCTGAGTAAGAATTTATGAAGGAATCTGCATGGCACATTAGTGAATAACTTTCATCCTGAGTTATACCATATATGGATCTAAAACTAAGTAATAATGGCACATCTTCCTAAATATAGTACCTGCTGTATACTTAAAAGCAAAGAAACTACTTATAATGTAAGCTATTGTGCAAGCTTAGTTAAGATAGAATAGAGCTAACAGAAACCTGCTTATTCTTATTTTTCATTGTCATTCTTCTGTGTAATAAATTCACACTATATTCATTTTGATCACTCTGATTTTTCTACTTTCTTACCTGCTCAGCATTTCAGATTTTCTTTATTTACCCACTGTTTAGTCTAATCCAAGCTAATTCTCACGTAAAGGGAAGCAGTCTGCTCAAACTAGCACCTGCTAATATCATTAAACAGAGCTCGGGTTTTTCAACCTTTCACTTAACGCACAAAATGAAACACTGCTTGATGATTTGAAAGGTAACTCTGTAAGAAAAACAATATCTGAAGTGTTACACTTTCAGAAGCAATTCAGGAGAATCTGCTTTATTTGAGCAGCTGACAGAAACAATATGGTTTCCATAAAGAAATGCCTTCCACCTCTGGTAATGGGAAGCACAAATAGTGTGTACATTGCTACCTCCAGGAAAGCAATCTAGATCTCATGGTGGTTGTAACTATTACATTCCTTTTTTCAGAATAATAGCATTTCCCATCCCATGATTCCTAACAGCCCAAAGGCTCCCCAAAGCACTCCATGGATCACACGCACCCCAAACCACTGAAATTAAACTCCCTTAAAGGAAGAAGACGACAGCAGTTGGCAGCCAAATTATATCAAAACACAAGAGGACTCCGTTTGAATCACTGTTTTCTTGTAAAATGGCTAACTCTAATGAAAAAGACCACTTTTGGTACTTGAAGTTATATATGCTACAAAGTGTAAGGGGGAAAGAAAACAAAACATTTATTATGAAACTCCATTAATATCTCAGTATCGTAAAATGGATGCTGAAATTACTAAACAGGTAAGTGCTAATACAAGTAGCCAGCTGCACTAAGGAGCTGTTTGAATTGCACATCCTTTCCCGGAAACTAGTGTGCAGCCAGAAGTTCCTTAACTGAATCATGTAAGTAAAATAATGCTGAACATTAACTATATTTAAAAAATCTCTGTTTTAAAGAGCTCTCTATTAGTTTTAATAGACGTGAACTACAGATGACTGATGAGAGGAAGAACACAGCAGAACAGGGTAGCTCCTGGAGCTTGACATATTTAACATACACTGTGACTGCATTTAGTTAAGTATCCAAAAAATAACATTCTGTGGCTCCTCTTGTGAGACCTATCCAACTACCAAGATTTTTATCCAAAAGAGAATTATTATTTTCCTTCAGCAGAGAGGAATTTCCCTCTATGTCTCATCCCATTACTATTTGATGTATCTCTCTGTCATTAACAGTTTGCGATTGCTCCATAAGAACTGAGGTAACTGTCTTGATTGATCAATAACATCTTTCTTCTCATGACTACTCCATCTGTACATGAATACCGTATCAGCCCACTTCACAGACTCTGTCATATTAAAACTCTTCTCCATATCTTCAATGACTTGTACGAGAATAGAGGAAAATAGTTTTTTTTAAAAAAAACGCTTTGTTTTACCAGATACTGACTGCTTTCCATTTTTCCTGCATTTCTTTTCTGTGACACAGATTTTTTCACTAAAATATTTTCTTCACAGTAACAACCTAAAATTCATTCAAGAACAATAGTAATTTCAGTGTGTTACAACCCTGTCGATCCTCTCTGCTACAAGGTTTGTACAAGAAATAATTTCCTGTGCAAACAAATTACAACAAAAGGAGAGACAAAAGGAGAAGAAGGGAGCACAGAGATTTCCTGTGAATCAACCTTAGGGCAGAGATAGATGCTGCATTCAGACTTCCTGAGCTTCAGTCCTGTTTCTGCAGAATACAACTAACCTCACTCTATATAATGCTAATAAGGAGATTTATGTTTAAGAGAAAGTATAACACTTTGACTGTGGCCTGATGTTTATGGGTGCTAGCTAACAGATGGCTGTCATCTGTGAAAGTCCAGACAATTTTGTTTATACATCTATGCCAACTGTAAGTATAAGAAAACTTGGCTTTTGTGTTTCTCTCTATGTACAAAATAATTTACTGTAAATGAAGGTAGTGTGTTCACTCAGAAATCTGTGCTAAAGAATCCCTTATGAGCAGTCACACCATATTGAAGTTTATAGCTGTGTTCTGCATGGTTGCAGTACATGCTGTTTATGAAGTGATTTGGGGTTCCTTGCAATGAAAAATGTCATATAAGAGTGAAATATTATAATAATGGAATCCTAGTTTACATATTTTATTTTTTCAGGAGATTTTCTTTCAGTGTGGTCTGTGTAGTGGCAGGTAAATGAACAATTAGTGGTCTTCCCTAGGTAGTTATTAGTCTTCATTTCTGTAAGTGATCTTCCTTGGCTTCAGAGACAGAGTGGACTTGACTTGTTAATTTTCTGTAAGTATCATATCAGGGGCAGCAGAGAAAGCCAAAACATGGTTTGTGTTTAAATATATACACACAAACAAACAGGACAATCTGGGTTCTACTCCTTGTATTTCAGTTCCCAGAGGCTGAGGAAGGTTCATGGAGTAATTTTACACTGTTCTGAAGAAAGACTTCAACTTCAAGGGATGCTCTCCTTGCCTGGAATATGACAACTAATGAGCTATGATATACCTCTATGCATGTAGTTGATATAGGAGATCTGTACTGCCCATTTGTAAGTGGTTTATACGGAGGGAACTGGGATTGAGAATTTAATTGCATAGGAACAATGTGTATAAGGAAGAGTTTGGCTGACTGATGGAAAGTCAACAAGGAAGCAATGCATTTAATCCGACCAGACAGGTTTTTATGTCTGTATACAGGAAAATATGTTGTGTTGCAAAATGGTGACCAAGGCAAGAACTTTTCTATTGCTCAGTAGGAAAGGAAAGCTATCAGAGTAGTGTTGAGAGGGCTAAAGCATCTAGTGCCTTCTCTGTGCTTACCTGTTTCCTACACTGTAAACGTGGTGAGAATGACCCTGAAAACCTGAAAAAAGTTCTGTAAAAGGGGGTGAAATATGAATTTCTATATGCAGGTGGAAATGCTGAACCAGACAATTAAAGATCAGGGAATAGCTTGTAGGGTATTAGGTCTGCTAAAAAAGATCTCAGAGTTATTGAGGATAACAAAAATGTCTTGATGCTGTGAATGTGGCATATGACTTTATAACATATAAATAGAAATGACATCTGTAGCATAAGTCATTACTCTGATCTGCTCTAAACTGATAGAGTATTGAATTGAAATATTTGAGACAGCTTTGGACTCTACACATCAAGAGAAACAGGAATAGTACACAGAATAACGACAAGCAGGATCCAAGGTATGCAGACCATAGCTGGCATTTATATATGGTATATATATTTCCCAGTGGGTACAGCTGACATGTGCTATGTCAGGGAAGCGGACTATATGATCTTCTGAGCCCTCCAATTCCAAAATCTGTGGTCTCGTTTTAAAGGCACTTTATGTTTCTTCAGTCTCTCTTTGCATATTCAGATAATCTACCTTAGCTTTTTGGTAATAGCTATGTTAATGTTCTTTCAGGGTGTCTCACAAAACTTTTACATTCAGGAACATCTTGACTACCCTTATTTTAAAGCTTCATTATTGAGTTTACCAATATGTCTTCCAGATTTCACAGTTATCATGCTCATCAACAGCACAGTCATTTCAATTTTGGGACACAGTTGAAATTCTGCTTAGCTAAAGGTTTGAGTTACTCAAAGAAGGAAAGAGAAAGGTGGGAGATTTAAAGATTAGATATGACTATGACATTTAAAAAAAAAATAAAATTCTGCTTCTGGTATTGACTGAAATGAAAACTATTTACAAAAAAATGTTTTCAGGTAATTCCCAGAGTGAACAATCCTTCTTTCTTTCTTTCTTTCTTTCTTTCTTTCTTTCTAATTTCAGTTTCTGTACTTATTTTTCTGAAATTTAAATATAATAGTAGTTAATATAAATAGATTGGAAAAATATTTTTTTAATAATATAGAATATTAAAATTCTTTAGCCCACATGAAAAAATGATTTTTTTTCCACTTCTCAACTTGTAATTGTTTTTAACATTTCAGAGGCTCTCTTTCTGACTTGAAGTTAGAGAGAAGGAGAGAAAGAGGAAGAAGGGAAGTGAAAAGTAGGTATTTTTCTTAGTCACAGAGTTTGAAGTAAGTTTTTAACCCAGTTGTCCCAGTGACCATCCAGTGGCGCCTCAGGTAGCTTGGCTTTCTTGATGAGAAGGAAGCATCCAAAATGATGAAAAATAGCAGATCTGAAATGAACTCATGCCTTCAGGCATTGGTTGTTGCTCTTGATTTATTAAAGGTAAAGCCAAGAGAAAACCTCAAAATTTGGGTAACAGAATAAAAAGTCTGAAATTTTGTTCTTGGCCTGAGACCTTGAAAGAGTGCCCTTCAGTTAGTTGTTACCACAAGAGGAAACAAATCTTGGCCTTCTGACTCTCCAGAGACTGTGTAATCCATTTTAAAATCTCATCAGCTATGTAGCCAAGATTTATGTAAAGTTAAAATATGCATTCTCATTGTATATATCACTATAGAAGTACTCAGGGTAGATGCTAACAAAGATTTTAAGATTTCACTTATTCCTTTCTAATGCAAATGTTATAGTTACCCTTGTAAAAGCAGATTTTATGGTACATGAACATGAATAGACTGACTTGACTTGGCTAAAAATGTTTGGCACTGAGCCTTGTTCATCACACTTCATCTGAGGAGTATGGCTTTGTTAACCTCATTACTCACCATACTTTTTTTTTTTTTCTTTCATGTAGTTTAACAGAAGTATATGAAAAGGGAACAACTGGTTAAATGAGGATAATTTGGTTTCCAACTTTCACAGAAAGAAAAAAAGAAAAGAAAGAAAAAAAAGCAGCTTAGAAAGCAGAGCACTTTATCATATTTTCCCTTTGGAAATAAAACTTTATTAATATTAATATAATATCTTCTTGTTAGTTCTTTTCTAAAATGTTACCCCTTAGGTATATATCAGAACCGAAGCTTTGCAGCTACTGCTTGTCAGTTAAATCTGAATATCTCTGCTGGTTTCCCATTGGGCTACCCTTATAAATTATTATTTTATAACTCTATGTGTATATATTTATGTAGGGTTGTGTGTGTGTGTGCGTGCACTCTTTTTTATTACAAAAACATTAGCTTGCAATGGGATATGAATAAAGATATACGTTAATACCTTATAAGGCTTGTAGTAATTATTTTTTTCTTCATATGTTTCAATCTTGCATGCTGACACTTCACTCCCTCAGTAACTGTCTGGCATATTAGCTTCTCGTGTGCTTTCTAAAAGGCAAGGGTAAAAATCCCTTCCTCTTACAGACATCAAGAGCACTTTTCTATTAATAATTCCCCAGAAGAGAGAGAAAATATTAAAAATGTAGAGCATGAATATAGTATCTGCATTTTTTGCCCCCATAAGTAGAGCTCACTGAAAACTTTACATGAAAATTTTTGAAATCTGAAGCTTTGATTATATCTTTTCTTTCTTGGGGTAAGGGGAAAAAAAAAAAAAAGAAAGAAAAAAAAAGATTTCTGCAGAAAAAAACAACCCGTTACGAAGAAAACAAATAAATCTGGATAAAAAATGGATTTTTCGAAAGTGAAGAAAATACAAATTTTCTAACCAGATCTATCTATAGAAAAGATGCTATTTTGAGGTTTCCATATGACAGTATGTTTCCTTCCATGAGGTAATAATATGTGTTGCCATGAGGTGTTATATAATTCAGCTCACGAATCTGTAAGATTTTGGATGTGGCAAAGATTTTGTGCTCAGAAAATGACCGTAGCATCCGTGTTTTCTTATTTACATTCTGCTATATTTTGTAGAATAAATAATTAATTACAAAGACATTAATGGGCAAACTTGTCAATGTAAGCATTTTGATTTTTTGTTTTTCTTCTTTAGATGCCTGAACATTTAAAATATCTTAATCCGGGAAATAATCAAACTTTAAAAACCAGTAAGTAGGTGAAATAATAATTATCCAAATCTTTTAGAGAAATAGAAACCTTTAACTTCATATGATTCTCTAAACAGTTTCCTCAGGATGTTCCCTTGGGTTGCGGGGAGCAGGGCCATGAGGAAAGGAGGGACTAAAAATATTAGTTTCCACATCCTGGGTGAATTCCATGTAGACTGGCTGTTGCCAGAGCAGTTCTCATCTACAGTTTATATATAGTATACGTTTTATGGAAAGATCTTTTACTACTGTCGTGGTACCTGAGTACACTTCACTTGAAATTGCTATGAATCTCCCAATGGACTTCATGCAGTCTGTGTCATTTCTTCCATTCCAGAATCAAAATTTTGCTTGGTGGTGTGTTTAAAGCTTGCCACAAGGCTATGTCTGCCCCTTGTGGGTGGGTTTCCCCCCTGTATTCACATAAAACCTGTGTTAGGCTTGACATTTAGTGCAAAGTATAAGCGGAAATTAACCTTAAGGCTCTAATTGCGATAGGAAAGGGATTCCGTAATAAAATCTAAACCACATCTTGATTGTAATCAAGGAACAGAGGAAAGAAAAGATGATACCATTTGGTATTTAATAAAAAGTAACACATACAGCTTTAGGTATGTAATTTCCTTGGGTGTCATTAAAATGAAATGCAAAGCATATAAAAACAAAAAATCTATTCAAGTGCCTTATGGAATCATAAATTGCAATGACATTACAACGAGAACAACATGATTTGCCCAGTCAAAAGCAATTATGTTAGGGTAAAGGGGGAAAAAAAGAAAGCTGTGGTCATCATAAACATTGTCAGCCCAAATCTGCATCTCTGTGCCTGCTAAGCCAACTTGCCTTATTATTTTACTTGCATCTCAAAAAAATTGTTTTTCTTCCATGATGAGGTGGACTTAACATGTCTGCAAAAATGAACTTTCTGACCAGTTTATCTTTTTAACTGTTCATGCTCAACAGTTATTTTATTATTTTTCCATTTATTTCATCTCTGAAATGTTCCTGTTGATTGCTATATATCATACTGCAGACATAGGCGCAATTGCATAATGAACTGCTATAATCTAATGAGCACGTTAACCTTCCAACTAATAAAAAGGCATATTTGTCTTCTACACGTGTGTGCAGTATACATACATACTGTGCATTGAGTTTCTTCTTGACCTGTACTTTTGATGTCGGTTGTGTTTTAACTGAACTTGTAATTAACAGAATAAGAATTCTTTTCCCTCTCAACACAATTGCTTTTACAAGTCACAGTCCTGAAAGGTGCTGCACACCTTTACTTGGCAATCACCGAAATGTCAGGATGCTCAGCATTTCACAGAAGTGCTCAGCACCTTGAAATTACTGATAAATAATAAAGGGTTACAGAAGATCAAAAAATCGAATGCTTTGTCCATTTGATCACAGCATGGAGACAAGGGAGGTGAGACACCAAGTTAAGAACATATGCCAGGCTTTCTGGATCAAAAGGTTTTTTTTTTTTTATGGGCACTAGCCAGTCCTTGTTCACGAGCACTCCAAAATCTCTTCCCCACCAAAGAACACAAGTCACGTACTTTCCAACACTGAGGAATATTTTTTGATTTGGAGGCAGTGAGGTCCAGGCACCAACATAACAGCCTATGTGCCAAAGCATCTGGACTCTTCCTCTCCCAGTTTCTTACTAATTTCGTCTATGACCTAGGACAAGGATCCAGACTGGCTGTCATGCTTTCAATCTAGTGAGCCTACAGGCATTATCACAAAACCACAAAATCACAGAATGGCAGGGGTTGGAAGGGATCTGCAGAGATCATCTAGTCCAAGCCCCCTGACAAAGAAGGTTCACCTGGAGCAGGTTGCACAGGAATGCATCCAGGCAGGTTTTGAATATCTCTGGAGAAGGAGGCTCCACAGCCCCTCTGGGCAGCCTCTTCCAGTGCTCTGTCTCCCTCCAAAGTAAAGAAATTTTTCCTTATGTTGAGGTGGAATTTCCCGTGTTCCAGCTTCTGCCTGTTGCCCCTTGTCCTGTCACCAGGCACCGCTGAAAATAGTCTGGCTCCACCCTCTTGACACCCACCCTTTAGATATTGATAAGCATTGATGAGATACCTTCTCAGTCTTCTCCAGGCTAAACTAAATGGCCTGGCTGTGCTGATTGTCTGGATACCAATAAACTTTACCTCTTATTTTTCCCAAGACAGCTGTATGGGCTGATAAGAAGGCAATAAAGCAGTATGAAGATAAGGGTATGAGGGCTCAAGGGACTACTCCTATAAAACTGTTGAAACACAGCCAGTGGGTTCCTTGCACAAGCTGATAACACGACTCACTATCCAGTATTTTTCTAGATATACGTAATCATGAATTCACCTGAGGGATACCTGTGCTGAGTTTTCAGCTTCTTCATGAAGAAAATATATCTTCTGTTACAGGATTGCTATAAAAGTGAGATTATCAAAATAAGAATATATAAAGCATTATATGAATATATAAAGAGATTACACACAGACTATCCATAAAAATGACCACAGCTGTTCATTAATAAGCATGTTGCTTACAGACGCTGCTCTTAAATACTGAATACAGTCTCATTCACTATTAGTAATTGCTAAATAAAAGAATAATGTATTAAAAAAAAAAACATTCTATGCTAAAGATGCTGTCAACCACTAAATGGATATTATGAAAGGGTAAGAAAATAACTGTTATCAATCTCTTTTCTTCTCTTGGAGGCTTATCCATGTGTTGTACTGACTGTGTGGTACATGGTAAAGATTTTCCTCATAAGTTCCAAGTGTCCTGGACTTGTTCATCTCTCATTCATATCCTGGGCATAACTTTTGAAAGATTCACGGAATACATAAGGTGTCACTATTGCCAATCTTTCCTTAAAATACAGTGTATTGCATTGAGTCAAATGAAAAACAAACAAACAAACAAACAAAACACACCACACCAAAACACCAGCTGTGGTGTTCTGCAGGCCTTTAGTGCTAGGAAAAATAACTCACTGTAAAATAAAGTTACAGGACATGTCAGTAAAGTTGGGGCATACTGGGGATTCTTAGAGAATATTCATGGGTAGTTTAGATGGAGAACAGCATTAGGATCTAGCTGCTTTTAGCTCTGCGTCTCTATCTGTCACTGATCTGCTGTATTCTCCCACTAGACTCAGGTCATCTCCATCTTTTTTTAGTTTATTTAAGTTTCCGTAAGAAATCAAAGAGTATAATATCTAATCCAAAAAGGTCCTAGGAGGCTTCTATACATAATGGCAACACATGGATTTTCATCCCATGATTTTGGGATGAAAAATTATGCCTATTCTGGAAATCATGAAGCTGTTATAATTAACATGAATAAATGTGGTGTTGATTTTAGCATTTCTGGTGCAGGCATCACAATATTTTTATTTTCTTCAAAACTGTGGTTTCAAGAATGAAGAAAGATTGTCTGTCCTTGGCCGTTTTTGCTAAAAAGCAGGGAGAGACGCAGATAAAATAAAAGTCTAGTTAATATTGCCTCAGAGAAAAGCTTACATGCATAATCCAAATATACCTTACAGGTTCAAAAAAAAAAAAAAAAAAGGAGAAAAAAGGGAAAAAAAATGAAAGAGGAGAGAGAAAGAACTCAATTCTTATTACCTTAAATGTGTTAAATGTGACAATTTTGGAAGGACATTATGAATTTTGAATACCTGAATTTGGAAGTGAGGTCACACCCCTCCACCCCATAGATGTTCACAAGTCTAAGATGAATAATGGTAGAATTTTTCTCCGTAAAGTCAAATTTTTTGACAGCACATCATTGTATGTGAGATTTCACCTCATCATGTATTAACATTATATTCGTCCCTATTCTGCAGATACCAGTTTCTGGACAAATCCCTGAGGCTGCACAGAGCAGATGAGAAATCACTGTGCCACTTGATGGACACAGCTGACAAATTTTGAAATTACAACAATCTTTCAGGTAATTACCAACTTTTTCTTATTATATAAAGTAGGTCTTGCACTCTTCGGTCAGTGACCAAACAACAGCACCGAATAACAGCAGCAGTGAACACAAGCAAATCTCCTGATTGGTGAGATTTAACTGAAACACAAAACTTCACCGGGAGAGAAGAGGAGAAGCCTGTTTCTCTGGTACCTCAGTATTATGAGCTGCTGGGAAGAAGACTGACTTCATGTAGTTGTTGCAATGGGCTGTCTGCTACGGGTGGCTGCAGACCTTAAAGAACCTTACATCATCAAGCACGTAGATCATCTGACATCTACACGGGGTCTATCACCCTTTCCCCACTCACAAAGGACTAAGACTATAATTACTGAAGAGATTCAGTGATTGGTTTTACTTACATTTTCTCTCCCAGGGGCGACTTTTGGTTGTGTTGACTAATTTCTCAGTGGATGGGGTTGTCAGTGACCATCACCAAAGGCCTGTAAGTAGGCACATGTCTTGTCTTTCCCTTGAAAGCCAGTTACCACACATTGCTGTATTTCTGAGTTGTTTTTTGCTAATCGTAGGAGTCAATCAGCATGTTTCAAATGTTTCTTAGTAGTTACTAGAGGGAAACTGTGAAAGTACACATTTGGCCTTGAAAACAATATTTCAGGGGCCAGAAGGCATTTAATTCACATCATATTGCAAGGGCACCACATGTTTTGACAGGCCCTGAGAGAGGTAATTCAATGAGCATCACTTTAATGATATATGATTTAGACAGCTATTTTTTTCTTTTTGTCCTCTCTGTGACCCCGCTCCTTCCCCCTTTCTTTCCAGTGCTGCCACAGACTCACTGTCACAAAGATGTCAAATCTGTAGCCAATTGTGTCCTTGCTCAGAAAACAATATGCAAAGGACAGAATTAAATGTGCAGATTACTGCGCAGTTTGCAAATTGAGGCAAAGACAACTAATTCAATTCTTTAATTCTACTTGCTTGTCTGAGGCATAGGTTAGGCAGGCAGGGCCAGATTTATCCCTGCTGAAAGTCCATTGAAACCAATGGAGTTAAACAGGAAGAAATTTTACTCGGTACAAGCATCTGTTTAAGAGAGTGGAGTAACATGGTTTATCACTTAAAATTGTTTCAGACAGTGAACTGGGTCGACAGGTAGATCATGTATTT
>VYZM01013985.1:63965-74183 GCA_013398915.1 Dromas ardeola
AAAAAATCTAATAAATGGAGCACTGCTATGAACAGCTAAAGAGTGAAACTGTTACAGCCTTTGTGGTACTGATTTGTATTATGCAAATTGCCCTGTGAACCCTCAGGTTGGCAATGAACTGCTCTCTTTCACCATCTTCTCTCCATTACAGAAATAGAAGCACACATCCCAGAAGAACAGTTCTTTGGGAATAAATGCCAGATGTGGAGATTTTGAGACCAGGAGGAACTATTATGACTTCTGTGTAACAAGCCATTGAATTTTTACAAAGTGTCAAGCGCTTAACTTGACTGTGCTAAAAACACGCATTATGCATGTAATTCATCTTCCAGTGCAGAGCATGTGAACTGTTTCAGTGCTTTTACCACTTCTATTGCTCTTCCTAGGAACATACCAAGGCATCAATCCTGACACTTAGGTTCATCTGCCACATTCCTCCCGGAGGTTTAAGTATTATGTGGCTATCCTCCTTCACTCAACATCTTGATGATGGCACTGCTTCTTGAATGTATGTTATTGCACCAAAAGCTTCTTTGAATTTCTCCCATTTTTGTTACAGCAAAATTCTTGATGCACTCTTCCATGAGTAAATGACAGTTCCTTATACGTGGCATATATATTTTACATACAAAAAGTGCAAAAAAATTAAAAACATTTTTTACCTTTAAGGCCTGCAAACAGTGCTTTTGAAATCCATGAGACGTGTTCAAACAGGTAAAGTTTCCTGCACTCACAGAGATAATCGTGAAGACTGACATTCCCGTGACTTTGTAAAGACATCCATTAGGTGAAGTACTACACAACTCTTAGTGGGATGGAAACTGTAATGATTGATGTGTAGCTAGCAATTTATTTAAATGAATCCTGCTATTCCAGTTTCAATCTACATGAGTGCACTTTTCCATGTATTGTACAATGGCTACTGTGCCATGATAGGTGTTTCAAGAAGTGGTAAATTTTCTTTTAATAAGATTAAGTCAATAGCCTTGTAATAAAGGCTCTAAATCTTTAATAGGTAACACCTCATACTAATTGGAGAATATAATTCATACATAGATGCATTGACACTGTACATATTCCAGCATTTTTTAAAGGCAACTTAAACATAGATTATGAATGAATTTGTTGTGGAAATTAAAATATAAACTGGAATGATTTTACATTAATAGATTAATGTGTATGCCTATACTGATGTGTATGCATGTATATATATACAAACATGTACACACTTACACACCACATCCATATTGCTAAGGCGTAAAATATGATACAGAAAAATCAGCCGGTACATAAGCGTCTTATGAACATTTAAAGCCAAGGGGCAGAAGATTCATTCAGGTCCAGTTAACCAACGTCTTGCTATCCAGCTAGTGCTATAAGAGAAGTCTGTCTCATCTGTTGGTTTTCAAGAACAGGAAGGTTTTGATCCATCTGTCACACAATTCCTCCCGTTTCTATTTGGAGAAATATGCAATCTGTTCCATTAATAAAATGTCGCAAGTAGTTTCCTCCTTCCATGCAGCTCTAAACCCACTTGACAGGTGGATATTTTGACCTGTACATGGTGCAAAGCATTGAGTCATTTTAGTAAGTGTATGTCTCCACAAAGAAAAGAAAGATAGACACTAATTAAAACCTGGGTAAGTCATCTGGAAGACTGGTAGCACACTCTGGCATTTGTTAACACAATACAAAAGTCACTAATTATAGTAGTATTGTTAATGCCATTGAAGTTATAACAGCCTGTCACAGGAGCCATTATAAACCACTATATTCAGGTGTTCATAACGACAACCATAAGAATTAAAATAAAGCTGAAATTTGGCATACATGATCTTGGTTTGGAGCACTTTTTTTCCTTTAAACTGGGTGGGGGGTGGTTGTGGTGGCACATATTTATATCTAACTTTGGTGTTCTAAAAACCTTACTTTGAAAACCACTTATAAAATAAGTGGTTATTTTATTCATAAAATATATACTTTGGGATTAAAAAGATTCCAGTTTAAATCCTGGTTCATGTGTTTACTGAGATCCAAGCCACATATCTTCTGTTTTCTCAGGTACCTAAATATGTCTGCATCTCTAAGCAGTTGAGGAATTTAATAGAAATAGTCAATTGGGAATGGTACCAGTGTAAATACTTTGGTGCATCTGGTTATTAATTTTGCAGTTCTTCAAAACACCACTTATAAGAATGAGGAAGAAAATATTGTCTTCTTTTCCTGGCTCTCTTTTGGCCTTATACACTGTCAGCTCCTTGTGGTAGAAATTGTTCTTTGCCAGCGTTTATACAGTGCTTGTCCCAGTGGGATTTCAAGCCTCAGTCAGATAAAGCACAACAGGAATGTGAATACCATATAATGGAATGTTTGCAAATATTACTTGTAATGGTGGTTGCTTTTAGGGTTTTACAGGAAATCAATTACTCCTGTATCTCCGCTAAAGTGGGCCAATTCCACAACAGCTGGCAAAATTAAAGATCCCAGCCTCTAATTTCTCATGGTATGTTAGTTCATAGACTTAATGAAAGAAAACTGTTTACATGTTATACTTATACCTACATTAGAATGATTAGATCCCATAAATTACACAGGACACCATTAATAAGTTTTGTTATGCATCAGATTATAATGTCCTCATTCTAGCAGCAGTCTCCAATTAATTACGTAGCAATCACTGCAGAGCCGACATTGCTAGAGATGGGGGATTACCCTGAGTGCCCCTTGGTGCAAGTAGTCATTAATATGATGGCACAAGGATTTGGGATAACAAATCACCCCTGGCTAGAACAGACCTGAACTCATTAAAGTTTAAATGTTGTATGGATTTAATCTTTTATTTAAAAAAGTAAACACAGGCCAGATTTGTCTGATAATAGTACCTTGGGTTTTCCTCTATCCAAATGAATCTGCTTGTGGCAACAATGCAAGAAAATAACAAGGGTACTTAATAAGATGCATCAGGTAAGTATAAAACACTTGGATTCAGGATATTTTCTTCATCCAAAAATTTCTTCATTGATTGCTTTTCTTCCCTCACTCCCTCCCTTCATATAAATAGAGAGAAGAACTCTTCCTCACACATCACTCCAAAATCTAGAGTCAAGAAAGTGTACAGGCCAGGCTGGTTATGCCTGCATCATCTCTGTTATCCACATCATATAAAGCATCCTGGTTCTTAGACTGAATAGCATTGACTGACTGGCTTGCATCCATTTGATCCCTAGGCTATGGGATCAGAAGCATACCACTGTTTCATGCCTGCATTTGCCAGCCAAGGGAGCTAATTGGTTCATTCTAGATCAAAGCCAGTCTGTACTAGCACATATGGATAATTTTCACACTGGACCACTGAAGTGAAACAGGAGTGCAGATGAATTCAGTGGTGCACGTATACCCACAATGTTTTCCTGATGTAAAATCTGCGTGAAATTTAATTTATTTAGGGAACACATTAGGGTGCGGAAAATCAAATGTCTTCTCTGTTGGGCGTTGTGGAATATTACTGTGAAACTGAAAAGACTGAGTATTTTTTATGTTTATGGTGAAAGTAGAAAGTGAAAGAAGTAAATAAATATAAAGTAGATACAAAATTTCTTGAAAGAAGGATTTATCCTGCCAGTGTTTAGACTCCCAGCTGAATAACTGAATGAAGATTGTATTCATTGGAAACAGCTTGTATGGGGAATGAAGAATGAGAGTTATCTCTATATGGCAGCGCAGTTCTTAGGTGAGCTAAATAATCCCCTGGGAATAGTTATTTCCCCTGATAACTGTGTTAGCAATGAGTTAAGTGGGATGACTTAAGGTTAGTGACTAAACAGAGAAGACAGTTCACCCTTCTGTTTTCCGAGTGAAAAGTGCATCTGCCTGAGCCACTCTTTTATTATGGTATCAAGAAGAGTTTAGCCCTCTCTTTGTAAATGGTCTCTTCCTCTGCACTAGTCAACAGGTAGTATCAACGCCTTTTCATTATGTCTCCTCTGTGGAGGAGGAGGACTTAGAGATATCTCCTACCTTACTGCAACTGTTACACACCATGGATGAAGAAGAATCTTACCTATACCTATAGACTCAGATCAGCCTTATCATTTCTGGGACCCTGCTCTGTGATGTTTGAAAGCATGGAGCCCACAGGCAGAAAAGACAGGCAGTGATCCTGCATTAGAAAAATATATTGATTTAGTCTTGGTCCTGTACACAGTCTCACCATGGCCAATGAGACTCAGCTGAGATGCCCTAAGTGTTCTCACCCAAATTCTTCAGGAAATAAAAAATGCCACATCAAACTTAAACTAGACACTGAGGTTGAAATTGCCAGGGAAACAGACATATTTCAGGATGCTGAAATGCTGCCAGGACATTTACTCCAGTACATTTATTGCTTGAAAGATTTTTACATAACCCTTTACCAGCCAGCAGCTTTGTCTCCATGCATCTCCTGCAGATCACTGTCTTGGCATATTGTTTCAGAATGAACGTTAGGAAGAAGTTCTTCACCATGAGGGTAGTGAGACACAGGAACATGTTGCCCAGAGAGGTGGTGGAGGCCCCACCCCTGGAGGCTTTTAAGGCCAGGCTGGATGGGGCTCTGAGCAACCTGATCTAGTGGGAGATGTCCCTGCTCACTGCAGGGGGGTTGGAACTAGATGATCTTTAACGTCCCTTCCAACCCTGACAATTCTATGATTGTTCAGGGACAGTGAATTAATACTATAATTAATACCAAAAGAACGTGCAGACAGTAACCTTATTCCTTCAAAGTCCTATTGTTTTTCAGAATATCATTTTTGTCATGCAATGAACTGAACAAGAAAACATATCTTTAAATGTGTTAGCATCTGCCACTTGCTAGAACATCGGGAAGCCTGTCCTAAACACTCATGGAACACCAAGATTTTCATATTTGTTCTCTGTGTCTTTTAAGAGAAGTTATCTTCAAACTCAGGATGTTCCTGATGTTATTCCTGGTTGTGGTCTGGTTGTTTGTGTTTTTTTTTTTAGTTTGTTTGTTTGTTTTTGGGCTAGTTTGTTTGTTTGGTTTGGTTTGGGTTTTTTGGTTTTTTTGTTGTGTTATTTTTTGGGGAGGGGGCTGGTTTGTTTTTTTTTTTAATTCTTTAGATATTCATATTTGTGACCTTTAAACATCCTTCAAGTGTTTTAAAGGCTCTGCTACAGCATGTTTGGGGTGGGACTGATGAAGAAGACAAGTTCCTAATCAAGAAGTAATTGAAATCTATAAAACTCCACCTTAAAAAAGTATCCCCTAATTTTTCAAGTGTTGGTGTGGACACAGAGATAATCTGGGGCAGGGACTGGCTTATAATCTTGCAGGAAGCCTGTGGCAACGGGAGGAGTTGGAGCCTGGTCTCACTCAATCAGCTTTCCACCCACTGGGTACAGGAAGCCAGGGTGTTCAGTAGTGTTCTAGAAAATTACACAATCCATAAACACAGATTCAAACAATACCTGGTTTTGAATTGTCTGGTCCATAAAACACAAATAATTGCACAAAACTGTGTTCATAAGCCCTTTCTGAGGTTACAGAGAAGTAGCCAGTGGCACGGACTTTCTTTCCTCCACAGTTTTAATAGAAAACAGAATCAAATGCAAACAAAGCAGACAATAAACAAGCCTGAAAAGCCTCAGGATGAAAACGTCCTAGGTTACTAGTAATATTCGTCAAGGATATCAGAGTCATTGAAAAACATGGATCTGCCTTACACAAAACTCCTCGCCCAACATACCTTGCACCAGCTTGCTGCTGCTTAATATTGTTTTTTCTTTCATCTTCATGCTTTCCCTTTTTCTTGTACTTTATCACAGCTAAATCAAAAACATTTTTTTCCCAATAAAAACCCTAGTGGTAGCCCATACATGGGTTTTTGTTTGGGTTTCTTTCTTTTTTCTTTTTTTTTTTCACCAGTTCCACAGAGTCATTACCATTTAAATTTTTATTGCTACCCTGGTTTCGTAAGAACAGCGTGCCACTCTTGCTGTCACATTAAATTCCTGTGTGTGGGATAGTGTCTTTCTGTGCAAGACCAGATCTAGGCAACCCTCAGCACCCATTCCTTTGTAGCAGGGAACGGGAGAAGCTGCTGAGCAGTGTTTCCCAGCACAGAACACCTCTGGGTGCCCAGCGTGCCGGTGATAAATGCTGTACTCTGCAAACTCCCTGCTTTTGCCTGTCCAAGGCCATTTCATGTTTGTGACTCTTCTCCTGATGGTAATATGAGAGAAGCAGGCTTCCTTCCATCCTGCTGGATGCTGACATTGAGTGAGGGTAAAAAATTAACCTGTTATTTCTAAGAGCTGATGATGCCAGCCTCATGGATTGTTACAGTACTTGTAGTTTAGTGGCAATTATGTTTCTATGACAAACCGCCTCACTATCTCTATTTCTATATCCCCACACTGAAAGTGCTCTCAAAGTAAGCTTGATACCTGAATTTTCATATTTCCATTGGGTAGATGTAATTGCTGACTTCACTACACGCCTCTGTCTTGTTATGTCTGTTAAGATTTCAGCTTTATTTCTTGAATAAGTTTCCCCCTGCTGCCTTCACTTCTTACTCCATCTCTCAAGACTATATCAAGCATCCTTTCAGACCCATTTTTTAATTCATTTTTGACAGTTCCTGGCTTTTAAGTGCTTTTATTATGTCTCCTATAAATTGTGCTCTCTACAAAATAATGAGCAAGACTATAGTCCTAGTAAAAAGGGATGCAGTAGTGCCCCTGCACTTACAGGAACAGACAGAAGCTACTGAGGGAGCACTTTGAACTCATTCATAAATTGAAAATTGTCCTTTGATAGTTAGACGTGGTCACTATAAGAAAAAATTTCAAAGGCAAAAGGTGACCTGAGAACAGGATAGCTTTTATGTTTTGAGATAAGAAAGCCTAAAGGAAGAACCAAAATGGCCCAGGGGTGACAGTGTTAGTAAGGTCAGCCATTGCATCCTATCTCTGTTCGAACAACACTGATAATGTTAAGCATGTCAATTCATTAACACGTATGTGCCTAGATACATATTTCTTTTCCTACATGGGGAAAAGAAAGTATAAGGTTTGCTCAAAAAAAAAAAGTTTCCCCTGACGGTACGAAAGCTGTTTCTAGATAGATCTTAGCTTTTTAGTTCTTCAAGCATAAACCAGGGATAACAGCACGCCCCTGTCTCTCAGGGGTGTTGTGGAGATAAATACATTAAAGACTGTGAGGTGCTCACCTCCCAGATAAGTATTTTAGGCAGTGTCCATAGAATTCCCGAATGTTTGCTTTCTTAAGCTCTGTGAAATTACTGGGATCAATGCTTCCTGCTGTACGTTGTCTTAACATTTGCCCCTGCTCAAACGAAATGGGAGTAAAACACAGTCTGTTGGATGGTGTAGTATTTTACACCAATGTGTAAATGTTCCCGTGAGATTTAAGGATCAAACTTTCAGTGTCCATGGCAGTGTATGATACAATAGTGCAGTACAAGTGATGATAAAGAAAGCATACCCATGAGAAAAGAGCTTATCACTGCTTCTTACTTGGACTCAGAGAAATTACTAACAGATTCCTCCAGAGGAGTGATATAGGATTTAAAGAGGTTTGTGTGATGTAAGCTTGAAAGGATCAGAGATGACATCTTCATTGCTTCGATTTTCATTAGCTGCAGGTCATTAAACAGGCATTTGTGGGCCTAATTCGGTATGCATAAAACAACTGAAATATTAATTACACACAAAATGAGGAAAATGCACTCCAACCCTTTCTACATGTGATATTTTTAAGTATAAAGATACAGATGACCAGAGGTCTTTCTCTTGCCCCCTTCTCTCATTACAATACCTATGTACAATAATATTTATAGCCAAACCTAGTAAGTGTCATGACTAAGTTCCTTTTTATCTTTTGTGATGTGAGAGACTTTCCACATAATAACTGCAGCTCACCCACAGGAGATTGCACCCAGGCATTGGTAAGGTTTCAAAATCAGTCTCTGTGCCATCAACAAATAAGTTTTCATAGAATCATAGAATAGCACGGGTTGGAAGAAACCTTTAAAGATCACCTAGTCCTACTCCCCTGCAATGAGCAGGGACATCTTCAACTAGATCAGGTTGCTCAGAGCCCCGTCCAACCTGACCTTGAATTTTTCCAGGGATGGGGCATCTACCACCTCTCTGGGTAACCTGTTTCAGTATCTCACCACCCTCATGGTAAAAAATTTCTTCCTTATATCCCTCTTTTAGTTTAAAACCATTATCCCTTGTCATATTGCAATGGGCCCTGCTAAAAAGTTTGTCCTCATCATTCTTATAAGCCCCCTTCAAGTACCAGAAGGCCACAAGAAGGTCTCCCCAGACCCTTCTTCTCCAGGCTGAACAACTCCAACTCTCTCAGCCCGCCCTCACAGCAGAGGTGTTCCAGCCCTCTGACTATTTTTGTGGCTGTCCTCTGGAACTGCTCCAACAGGTCAATGTCTCTCCTGTGCTGAGGGCTCCAGCACAGGAGCTGGACACAGTATTCCAGGTGGAGTAAAGGGGCAGAATCACATCCCTTTACCTGCTGGCCAAGCTTCTTTTGATGCAGCCTAGGATGAAGGGTTGGCTTTCTGTGCTGTGAGAGGATATTGTCAACTCATGTCCAGCTTTTCATCCATCAGTACCCCAGTACACTGCCTTCTTGGCAGGGTTGCTTTCAGTCCCTTCATCTGCCAGGTTGTATTGATACCAGGGGTTGCCGTGACCCACATGAAGGACTCTGCACTTGGCCTTCTTGAACCTCATGAGGTTCACACGGGCCCACTTTTTGAGCTTGTCCAAGTCTCTCTGGATGGCAACTGCTCCTTCAGGTGTGTCAGCCACACCACTCATCTTGGTGTCGTCAGCAAACTTGCTGAGGGTGCACTCAGTCCCACTGTCTCTGTCATTGATGAAGATATTAAACAGGACTGGTCCCAATATGGACCCCTGGGGGACACTACTCATCACTTGTCATCTGGACATTAAGCCACTGACCAATACCCTCTGGGTGTAACCATCCAAACAATTCCTCATCCACTGAACAGTCCACCAATCTAATCCATATATCTCTACTTTAGAGAGAAGGATGTTGTGGGGGACTCTGCCAAAAACCTTACAGAATTCTGGATACATGAAATCTGTAGCTGTTCCCCTGTCCATTGAAGTAGTCACTTTGTCATCGACCATTCACTAGGTTGATCAGGCAGGACTTGCCCTTGGTGAAGCCATGCTCGCTGCTTCGAATCACTTCTCTGTCCTCTCAGCTTCAAGGAGGATCTGTTCCATGATCTTCACAAGCACAGTGGTGAGGCTGACAGGTTGGTGGTTCCCAGGGTCCTCTTCCCTACCCATTTTGAAAATGGGTGGAATGTTTCCTTTTTTGCAGTCACCAGGGAATTCTCTTGGCTGCCATGGCTTGTCTTACTCATCAGGGGAGATACGCTTTCTTTGACATTCCCTTTCTGGCTGACATACCTGTAGAAGCTGTTCTTATTATTCCTTTCATCCTTTGTCAAGTTCAGCTTCAGCTGTGCCTTGGCCTTCCTGACCATCCCTATAAAACCAGGCAGCATCCCTATACTCTTCCCAGGGCACCTGTCCCTGCTTCCACTGCCTGCATGTTTCCTTTTTGCCCTTCAGTTTGACCAGCAGGTCTCGACTCGGCCATGCCGGTCTCTTGCCTTCCTTGCCTGATTTCTTACATCTGGGGATTGAGAGCTCTTGAGCTCTATGGAAAGTGTCCTTAAAAATCTGCCAGCTCCGTTCTGCTCCCTTCTCTTTGAGGGCAGTTTCCCAGGGTGTGCTATTGACTAACTCCCTGAAGAGATGTAAGTTTGTTTTTTCTAAAATTCATGGTACTGACTTTACTCTTCACCTGACCCATATCCCTCAGGACTGCAAACTCCACCAGTGCTTGATCACTGCAACCCAGGCTGACTCCACGGGTCTTATCAATGCTTATAAATACTTAAAGGGTGGGTGTCAGGAGGATGGGGCCAGGCTCTTTTCAGTGGTGCCCGGTGGCAGGACAAGAGGTAATGGGTACAAACTTGAGTGTAGGAAGTTCCACCTAAACACGAGGAGGAACTTCTTTACTTTGAGGGTGGCAGAGCACTGGACCAGGCTGCCCAGAGAGGTGGTGGAGTTTCCATCTCTGGAGACATTCAAAACCCGCCTGGACGCGTTCCTGTGTAACCTGCT
>VYZM01013986.1:0-39223 GCA_013398915.1 Dromas ardeola
CTGCCTGGACGCGTTCCTGTGAACCTGCTCTCGGTGACTCTGCTCTGGCGGGGGGGTTGGACTAGGTGATCTCCAGAGGTCCCTTCAACCCTGTGATTAAAAAAAAATAAAAAAATAAAAAAAATGCTCGTAGACAGCCACATGTAGGCTTCCTTTAGCCGCAGTAGGATAACCAAGGTCCACAACTCTTTTGTTGTTTGTGTCTCTGGAGGAATGCATGGGGTGATAACCACACTGGTCCAGGCAGCTCCCCTAAGATTGATGAGCAGTTTAATGTGAGCTTTCCCACTGCTGAGCTTGCAGTGAAGATTTGTGGGCTGTTTCCTCCTCAGATCCTTGCAACCCCTATCTTTTATTCTCTGATCTGGATGATAAAGTTGACAGAAGCTCTATAAATTATAGTCTTTGGAGTATTAATTGCCTGTTTCGCAAAGATTAATTACAGAATATCTCTTACATTCACAAATCAGTATTAGTGAGACGCAGTATTATTCAACAATATCTCTTCCTGAGTCACCCAGTCTGTTCTGGGTGTAAATAGGGTGGTAGTTTCTAAGCATAGAGGTGTGAAGAAGTTATAAGAGAGAAAGAGTTAATATGAACGTTTGATCTTTATCTATTGGTCATAACTGCCTACGTATAGGCTCATGGTCCATAGTAAACATGGAGCAATTTAATGCACTTAACCCACAAGCCAAGGTTATACTGTCACCTTAGTGTTAGCACTCTCTCTGCTTCAGTGAGTGGTCCCTGTGTCATTTCTTCCTCACTTGTGCTGGCATCAGTATTTTGGCAGTTGGGAAATTCATCTGGCTAAAGACTAACCCACATTAAAAAGCCATCTTATCTCTCAGCTGGCTCTTTTTCCCAATCTATCTATATGCCTGGATGCACAAGCTCTTCCATCAGTGTTTTGGGAAGGGTAGGAACAAGCACTTGGGAAGGAAAGGAGAAAAGGGTCATATTTTTCAGTTGCACACGGATTTACACTGAATTCAGGTAGAGGAGTTGCCATAGTCATAGAGACAAGGGCAGACACTTCCTCCTGACAGAGCAAGCAAAATGCTGCGTCTCACACAGCTCACCTTGCACTCGAGTGTCCATAACCCAAGCTAAGAACCACAAGACCAAACCCAGAAGATCTCCACCTTAGATATATGATTTCACTGCATATTTGAAAGCAATACCTCAAAGACATGCAGAAGCAATGCAAAGAAACCACATGGAGGTGATGCACTGAGAGGCTGAGCTAATGAATTTGCATGCAGAGCCATGCAAAGATGTTTCTGAGACCTAACGAGTAACTCTGTGTTTGATCAGGTTGGTTTAGACCACTCTAATTTGAGGCATTTTGCTGTCATGCCCATATTTCCTCCATAACAGCTAACCAATCTTTCTCTACTGACCCCACTTTGGTTTTGTCACCAGTTATCCACTATTTTATGTTGGATGAAAACTTGAAATGTGATATTTTTGCTCCATTAAAGTATTCTTTATAATTTTTAAATGCTATTTCCCTCTCCCCATCCCAAAAAATGTGAGAAGGCTCATCAGCACGGCTCTGTAACTATCCAGTTACATAAACACATAGTTAAATTTGAGCACCCAAATAGTTCTGAACTCTGAAGTTTTGGAAGGAGTTTTGAGGTGTTTTCTGCAGGGTGGTAGGAAATGGCTTCAGACCAATTGTGTTAAAAAGCTGCTTTGTTAGTGGCTGCCGTTTCTGGTGTTATATGTGTTTTACAAATGTTTCCAAAATTACCACTTGAAATATAGCCATTCTTACTCCATTCTCATAAGATCTCATAATCTTGAGATGTTGTTTTCGTTGCTAATGAATGCTTTACTTTCTTACCACCACACAACCCCACCCCGCCCCACCCCCCATCGGTTTCTCATTTCATCCCACAATAGTCTATCAACATCACTTAATATTAGCTTTTCAAATATATGCACCACATCTAAATTCATTCAGTAGCCAAGGAAGGAGACAAGCACCTCCAGAGGGCAGTTTATCTCATCTATTTAAGATCATTACCTAAGACAGGATGAATTGTCTTCTGTAGCAAAGGGAGACAGATGTCTTCAGAGGACAACTAGCTTAGTCAATGTATCTAAATTTTGGAAACTTGCCACCAGAGAAATCTCACCACAAATTTTCTTTGGGGATAAAAATTGATTTAGTTGACTTTGGAGTCCTAATATTTTTCCTACTTCCCTACTTCCATTCCAAGTAGTTTTCACTGACATAAAAAAAACTTTGGTCCCTTTGAAATCAAGAATCTTCATTGCAGGCCAGTTGTGATGTACCCTTCTGCTTAACAGAGATCACCTTAATTAAGACTTGTTTTTAAAACAAGCTCTTGTAAAATTTTCTCTCCCATCATAGAGCCTCACCACTTTCTGCCCAGGTGACGATCACATCAAAGATACTTGGAACCAACTCTTAAAAATAGCATTTTGTCTCCCAGAGAAGTTTTTTCCTTTAACAAAAACTTCTGCCCACATGCAAGTCCAGACATGGCAACCGTCACAGTCTCAGCACCATCTCTAGAGAACTTGTCCTACCATCTGGTCCAAAAGGACTTCAGTTCAAGTTGGTTCTCTGCCAGTCATGCTACATTATTTTATTTCTTCTCCCCATATCTGAAGCATGTAACTCTCTCTTCTCCATTCAATTCGTTCTTGGACAGCTGTTGAATGTCTCTGTCTGCATCACAAATTTATGTCTAGCAGAGACAGATTTCCTTTATTGTCCCATCAGGGATGTGTTGCTTTTTTTTTTTTTTTACCCATCCAGCTCCTTAGACTCCTTATGTTAAACTCTACAAATTGTTTTCTTAGCTCATGTCCATATGATCAATATTCACAGGCAAATGTGTCCTAGATCTCTAACAGGAGCTGCAGAGACAAGAGCTGTTTCAAGGGAGTGTTCAACCAACCTCAGAAGCCTTGTTGCAGGGTGGGGTTCATCTCCCAGGGTAGCACATTGCTCTAAACAGCTTAAAGAACAGAGCCACATTCCAGAAGAACACCTGGGATCTCCAACTGTAAAAGACTGGATGGATTTAGGCTTGACAGTAAAACCTGTTTTTTGGGGTATTGTTCACAAATTAAACCCATTCCTTCCCTCTTTCTTTGACACTCACCATCTTCTTTTCCCTATAGCATGCCTTAATCCATTACTGTGCCCTGGTTTCTCTGTTCTTTCCTATCTCATACATCAAGACATTTATATGCACAGAAAAGCACCTTGTGACTTTTCAGAAGGAAATACTCAGCTGTATCTTCAGGCATCTCGAAAAAAAACTGGCCCTAAGGCAGCAACTATTTACTGCAAGCAAAAGCAGGTATTTTGCTAAATAAAATGATTTCCTGATAATATAATTCCCAAGGTAGAGAGGGAGGAGACCAGGGACAGGATAAGAGACTTTAATTGTCTCCCTTTTCCAGCAGGAAGCAAGCAGAAGGAATAATTGTTAATTGCTGTTAATTGTTAATTGCTGCCTCCTCCATCTGCAAAGCTTTCATTAGGAACTAATGAAAACTTAAAAGAGCTTGAATGGGTATATTGCTCTCTGGCTCTACAACTTTTTTCCCCCTATAGCAGAAAAAGGGTAAATTTTCTACTGACATTTATTTAGAAGGATGCTCAGAGCCTCTAGCCCTGCCACATGGTTTCAACCATGCCAGAGGAACACATCACTGTGAAGTGTTTAATGGCTTCCAAAATGAGATGAGTATTTTGCTATTATTTTGTCTCCTATCCATACTGCTTATCTCATGAGAGAGACACTTGTCCTTGAGGAGTGCATACTTCATGGTTTTCTTCGATGAAAGGTCTTTTGGCAGCAGCACTAGAGGATGATTCAAGAAATGCGGCTCAAGACCCATTTCTGCTACGGCCCTTCTAGAAAGCCCTTGCTCCCAGGAGAGTGGCTTTGTCAGGTTATCTGGGGATCATCTGATCTGCAGAAAGCCTCTGCACCTTTCACAGTAGATAATGAAAGTGATTGGGTTTGTTGCCCCTCAAGAGACCACCCCACACTGAAGACATTTGCTCAAGTTTGCAGAAGACTGAAGGGTCATGGC
This sequence comes from Dromas ardeola, assembly GCA_013398915.1. Classification (NCBI taxonomy): domain Eukaryota; kingdom Metazoa; phylum Chordata; class Aves; order Charadriiformes; family Dromadidae; genus Dromas; species Dromas ardeola. The sequence continues at coordinate 4,093 of VYZM01013986.1, forward strand.
CAATGGGCAAACCCCACCATAACAGGTGTTTTAGGACACCCACTGCTGTTCTGTTTCCAGAATAATGGTTCCTTGTGTAAATAAATCTAAGGGCACTTCATTTGGAGTAAGTATTAACACTGAGGCTTAAAAAAGGAGCTGACAAATCCACCTTTAATTCCTACCTTAATTATTGTGGGAAAATAAGCTGGATAGGGTTTTGAGCAACCTGGTCTAGTGGAAGGTGTCCCTGCCCATGGCAGGGAGTTGGAACTAGATGGTCTTTAAGGTCCCTTCCAACCTAAACCATTCTATGACTCTATGAAAATACTCACATGTGTTTCATCGCTGACAAGCTTTAAGTTCCTCTTATCAAGCCTTTTACCTCATCCAGGCCTTATTAATTCATTCTCATTTTAATAAAATCTGAAGGCAGTGGGCTGTATGTGTAAGATGGCAGATGAGTACGGAGAGCTGTACATGAGGAGCTGCCTTACCTCCTGCCAGCCACTGCATCTATTTTGTCTATCTTTCCATCTCCCCGTCTGTAAAATGTGCAAAGTACTGCTTACTGCTCTTCAAAAATCTTGTGAGTTCCTTAGTTGTGGATAACTAAATATTATGACACATAAAAGCACAGGGTATAGATATATCATAGACTTCACACTTGTATTTCACACTCTCTATTAATGTGGCACTCCATGGTGACATGATATTTACCAAAGACTTCCTGGGAGCAGATTTGAAATTTTATTTATTTTTTGTCTAGGCTAAAAACTGTTAAGCTCAGTGTTTACCCGCAATGGCATGGGAAGGTGCTCAATGAATGGTAATGATAGGTTTCTAGTTGTAAAAATAGCCTTTCCTATGCTGAGGAAAGAAAAAAAAGAAAATAACCTAGGAGATATTTCTGGCATTAAGGCAGTCAAATTGTCTTTTTAAATAGTGTGGAAATTGACAGATCATAAAAAATAGAGAGAACAATCATCGGAGAGTGTACGATAATCTGGCAATATGGAAATTGCAAATTTTAATATTTCCCCCCGAGTCAATGAAATATGCAACGGAACAAGTGCATAATACAGCAAGCTCTGTGTAATCCCCAGGTAGCTAGTGTTAGAAAGATATTCTATCCCGGTTGTTTTTTCTTGGTTAATAACAAATCCGCCAAATTACTTCAATGGTGAAGGACAGAAAAATCCTCTCTGAAGTTCAATTGTTGCACGAAGCTGCTCCATCAAATATCCAAATTTAATGATGCTCTGGTAGTTTCTGATCTTGCTGAATTCTTATTGCAACATGAAAAGTCAGTTGGGCTAAATTTGTGCAGCTGCCATCAGCATTCATTTGCCACAATAGATTTTCTTGGTGATCCATCAAACCCAGCCTTTTCTCCAGCAGAAACCAGCAAGCCATCTGAAACAGTGGGGAGAGCTATTCCCTGGACCACACTCACCAGCTCGGGACTGGTTTCCTTTTTAAATCAAAACATTTTTCTTGCAAACTTGGAAGAAATCTGAATGGATATCAGATTCAGGATTCTTCCCTCTTTGGTAATAAAGCTGCAGACCTAAAAGATCACTTCCTTCTTTAAAGAGCACAAAAATATTTTTTTAATTAGTGTGAGTCACAAAATGTTATGTTCCTGCAGCGTGCAAACCTTTGCTAGACAAACAGCAGCATCAGACTCCCGAAGCAGACAGCTGGCAGTAAAACGTGACTGAATAAAGGTGAGCCTTTTGCTTAAGTGCTTCTTTTTCCAAGAGGTTTTGTTTAGTTTCAGCACCCGAGCTACACGTGGAACAATGGATTGCAGCAATTTCAAAATACAGCAGAAAACTCAGCCCAAGCTTGCTCGGGCTCCCGATTCAGAAGAGCACTTCAACATGTGCTTAACTTAAGCATATACTTAAGGGTCTGAAGGGCTGAACAACACACTTATGTCCCTCTAATTAGAGATTACTCAAATCATGCTGCAGTACAGATCAGCAATGGAAGATGATTCAACGTATCTTCCCCTAATGCAGGGCCAGAAGCAAATCCAATGGGTGGAAAACCTACTTCTAACAAAAAGACAAGGAATTTCTCTATACCTAGAGTTACACAGGCATATTCTGGGCTAAACTAGAGAGGGTGGCACTGGCAGGACTGTCCAGAGATTCCTGGAGGAAGAAGTAATGTTCCATAGAGACAACATTGAAATCAGACCATTTTATTCAATCCCTCTCAGGTTAGCGTGAAAGGAAGATGTGCTGTGAAACGATGCTTGCATTGCCTGGAGAGATGATGTTGACAGCTCAAGGCTGACCCACCTGAAATTAAAGTGGCTCCAAACACGAGTGAAGGATTTTATAGTGCGTTGGAGCTTGAGATAGGGGCAACACCTCAGTTATTACAGAGGGGAAGGTAAGCTCCAAAGAACAGCATGGGCAGACGGGGTCGCACTGCAGTTAGCTGAGCTCCAATGAGGTTTTCCACGAGAGGATCTAATCCTTTTAGCTCCGATCCATGTTTGCCAAGCTCAAGGGAGCTTGTAACGAGACTTAGCATCATGCTAGTCCTGGACAGGCAGTTTTCATTGGAGGCAGGGTTCGAGCACGCCTGTCTGATTTTTTCATTCAAAAACTTCCTGTCCCCAGGAGTTCTGGCTGTAATTCTCCCAAATATAGGTGCTTCAGACAGAAAATGCTCCTCACGTGTCTTCCCTTTTAACAGCAAACCCAACTTGCCTTGCACTGCTTGGTTTTAGAAGGTTTCAATAATGGCTTTGAAGCAAGTTTGTCATCTTCCTTCCCTCTCTCTACAAGCTCTACTTTCTTGTTAAGTGTGACAGAGTTACCCCTGGATCAACAAGCGAGAACAAATATAATCCCCCAGTAACAAGAGGAGCAGCCCTTTTTCAGGGGGAGCCATCAATCCCTTACAGTGGCACGTGCCTAATGGATCTGTCTCTTTCATTACCTCTGGGCTCCTAATAACCACTGTCTTTGCCAAATGAGGGATGTGTTATGTCGGTCTCCTCTCCCTTCTCCTCCTCCCTTCCCTGCCTTGTCAGCGGCATGCTAATTTATGTAATCAATTCATAGTACTGCTTAATGAATAGCTTTGAAGTCGTTAGATTCATCTGCTGGTAAAGGGGCTGATTGGTCAGCCTCTGAATCGTTTCCATTTTCTGAAGCTTGACAGTGTCAGCCAACATAATTGCTTTAGAAACACCCTTGGGAGACACTTGGGAAGTAGCTGTACACTCCCCCTTTATATTTAAGTGGAAGACAAAGTGGAACAATAATAATACTTAGCATTTTTACCCCACTTCATATCATTAAAATGCTCCCCAAACATTAGGTAATTTTTGCAGTGTGCCCAAAAGGTGAATCAATGCTTCACTTACACAGAAAAGAGTCAGTAATAAAGACAGTAGGTTCTAAGCTCCTTAGATGTTGCGGCTGATGGGTACCTTTCAGATTCACAATGTCCTTTCAATACCTAACTCCTATGGAAATCCCTGGGGAATGTGAGCTCTAGGGCCTTGATTTTAAACCACACAAAAATCAGAAGTCGCCGTTGGCTTGTAAATACTGGGAACACATTCAAAGATGTAATGAGTCTTTTCTTCTCGGGAATGTGGTTCTGATGGAGGCACGCAGGCAGCCACGGACAAGTTACAATTACCATGCTTTAGAACGACAAGATTTTTGATCTTGAATGACAGCTCCCTGGATGCCTCTCTTCTCGCCATCCAAGCACTCTTCTGTCTTTGCATCTGAGTCCTGACCTGCTGGTGGCGGACACGGTGGCGTACAGCTGAGCTCAGCTCATGATCTGCAGCTGGCATAAGAAAAGGAATTGTGGAAAGGGGGCAAACGCTTGTTGAATTCCCACCTCAATGCAAAGCATGGATCCTAGCAGTGTGCTCCAAGGAACCCTGTGTGGATGTAATTTCATGCTTGGATCAGATACTGAAATGCATGCTCAGACAACCTCACCAAAGCCTGCATAGATGCAGGCTGGGACAACAGCCACAGCACACTGATGTAGCTAGGAGACGGTAAGGAGAAGGTGAGCTTTCCTTTCACCTTGACTGTCTGCTACCAACAGAGCTGTGTACTCCTTTAATTACTCAAAAACTTTCAAATGCAAACAATTTTCCTGTGCTTTATAATGTTTATTCAAGGGTTTCAGACTCCGCAGTGAGCTGTGATGCAGGGTGCCCTCTGGCCACACCATTTCAGTAATGACTCTGGCATTTCTGACAGAGACTAATAGCAGAAATTGTTATCAATGTTTTTGGCAAAATACTGCAAGCTAGAAATTGGATTTCCCCCCCTCCTGCATCTTCCTTCACTTGTTAATGAGCTACTTCTTCAAGATGCCAATGGTAAAGCTGTAAAGTGAGATGGGTGATTTATTTTCTGGGTTTGAGACCCTTAGACACAGTAACGTACAGTAATTTATTTTAATGCAGCATTCATATAAAATTACATGATACTTTTACAGGTATAGCAGGAAGACAAGTTTCCTTGTCCTGGGGACCTGTTAGATGACATATTGATGAGATGCTAGAGCAAGATGGACTTGAGATGAAGGAATCTCACACTCCAGGTGTAGGTGAGGGTGGTGGGGTTTTTGCCACCTCTTAGACTTCAAGAAGTTAGGCGTGGACCAGGCATTTCTTTCTAAATAAGGCTATTTGGACTCCTTTAGCATCTCTGAAGAGATGCAGCCTTTGCAATAGAATGATTTATCCTGCTCTAGTTCGGACATTTAAAATCTGTGAGAAGTTTGAAGTGCTGAAAGGTATCTTGTTTGTCCTCCAGTTGCTGTACCAACAGGGTGCAGGTTTTTCGATGGTAGCCCATCTATCAACCATGTGCGGATTGCCCATGTATTTCAAGGACTGTCTACCGGTGCATAGGATATCTCCCATCTGTCCTGTGCCACAGCAGCACCATGGGTTCATCCCAGGTACCTTAGGAGGGCTCATACAATGCTAGAGGTCTGTGTGTGAGCAACAGCACTGTGCCTAGACTTATTTGTGGAGTATGGCAAAGAGAAACAGGCACAGAAGGTAGGTAAGGAGTTGGGAGAGGTTAACAAAGGCATTTGATAGAGGATGAGCTCCGCCAGAGGTTATGAAGCATCTAGGAGAGTAAATATCAGTGTTTAAAAGGAAATGCTCTTTGAGTCTTTAGGAAACAGTCACTCTAACCTGTTGGATTCTGCACATTGACAGGTGATATCAGGGAAGGACTGTGACAAGATCTTGATTCTTTACTGCATGTAGTCAGGGATGGAGGCAAATAAGTTCCAGAGTGGGGACAACTCATATGTGGGCTTTCAGCAGGCAGGAACAGTGATTCTAAGTGGCGCTTTTTTTTTTCTACTTTTTTTCTTTTAGTGTTTTCCTTTTGTTTGCTGCGAAGGCTCTGCGCTGCTCTCCCCATTTTTGCTTCCAGGGGAACGGAGGCAAAAAAAGGGAGATGTGACCTTCCCATGGTGCTTGCATACAGGACTCTGCAAACAGACCACACAGGGTCAACATCTTTTTTTCCAGGGAAAGGATGCAATGCCAGCCCACAGGTGGGGGATGCACCATTTCACAGGGACCCTCACTGTTATGTGTATCCCAACAGAGACTTGTGCTAGTCAGACCCCCAAGGTCACCATGAGTGGTTCTGCAGGGAAGAGGTAGTGACATAGTGTGAGCTTCCCTCTGCAAGGGACAACAAGGTGAAACCAGAAGGGGCAAGTGTCAGGTTCACCAAAGCAGGGACAGCCTGTGTGGGTCCTGGCCACGACTTTGTTCCTTCTGCCTCCAGGGACATCAGACCTCACTTGTTTTGTCGTGGTCTCCAGCCCATGCTACCACAGGCGCTCAACAGGTTAACATTTTGCCACCCCTTCTGTTTTGTTCGTCCAGCCCTGGTTTTAATTTTGAGAGAATTTTAAGCAAGAAAACCACCACCAGCAACTGAAAGGCTGTGCCTTCACCATGAAAGCATTTTAATTTCTTGACAGAATACCAAAACAATCTCTTCACCTGCAGTATCTCATGTAATTACTGACAGCATTGAGAGGAAAAAACTTGTGTTAACTTCTTGTCCTTGCTGCTCAAGAATGTCCAAGGGACCCTAATGCACTGTTATTATTTCGCAAGAAACTCCTTTCGTGCATGTTTTATTTGAATTGATTTATAACGGGAGACAACAAGGCAGTTGTCACTTCTTCTTCCCATGCAGGCATCAGGTCTGAGCGGAGACAAGAGGTGAGTGGTGCTTGGTGACAGGTTATTGCCAAGGTTGAGATATAGGGCCTTTTTGTTTTATTCTCCATTTAAATTAGTTACTGCAAAGAGATTTCCCTGGTGGAAAATTAGTTTCAATATTTATTTCCAACCTGACACTTTATTATTCTTTTATTGAGTGGAATGTGCGCTTTCTCTTTCAGAGCTCGCTATAACCTGCCTCCACTGTTTAGGTTTATAAACTCATGCCAAGCACCTCTCACAGCTGGCCATGCAGAATGAATAACTGTTTGGGGGCTGACCCCTTGTCCACCCTCAAAAATAAGCATCCAGTTCAACTTAACCCAAGATGGAAATAATTTTTTATTTCTTTCACAGCCAAAAATATAAGAGGGGTGGGGGGACCAAACACAACATTCCCCTGAATTGTCAGAAATGCTTCATTCAAAGTGTTTTATTTATAATTTGGTCATTTGTAACAATAGGAGAGCTAGACTGAAGTATCCTTCATAAACTGGGGAAGGGAACAGCTCGGTGGGAATACGCTCAGGTTCTAGAGATTACAAGTCTCTCTCAGGCATTGTCCACTGCCCCTCCTTGCCTGGGAGGATGTCAATGCTTGGCAATGTTCTGCATCTGCTTTTTTTTCTTTCTCTCCTGCTTGCGTCTCTCTGCTTTGAATAAAATATTCAAACATGCATTGGAGAGGGGTGGAAACATGGCTTTGAGGGCAGTGACTCCTGAGCACCAAGGGACAGTACGTTGTCCAGTAGCTCCCTCTCACAGGTTTTTCCACCATCTGGTTTTGCCTGGTAGGGGCATACGAGTGTTGCTGAAGCACAAGACTTACATTGTGTGGTGGCCCAAGGTCCATGGCTCTGAAAATTGCTTAGGAACCTGTGTAATTTTTACATTTTCTTCCCTTGAGCAAATATAAAGTGAAGCAGTTCACATGCATGGTGTGAGTCCAAGAGGAGAAAGCAACACCCTTCCCGTGTTACTTGTCAGCCTTTCTGTAAGAGAGGATGAATGTGATTTCAAATCTCTACAGGTCAAGGAAACCCTGGTCTCCCAGTCCACCTTGCTGGATTACAAGAAAATAGGTGCCATCATGTTGGCTTTGCAAAAGTGAAACCACGTTTCACCTTTCTTGGATGAAACCACGTTTCAGCTGAAATGGTTCAGCAATTTATGTTGCCGCAAGCAGTATCAGTTTGCAGCTCAGACCTTGCTTTGTTCCTCCTGTAGCTCTTGGAGGCTCCTGTGGGCAGTGTTTCTCTCCTGATGAAATGAATCCTGGACTGCAGGAGAACTGTTGTCTACTTCTGCTGCTGCTTTGCAGTTTTGGGCAAATAATTTCATATTTACATGTTCACTTTCCCCACTTTTCAATAGGTACAGCATTAAAGTCTTCATAGAATACTTAAAATCTAAGTACAAAAAGTATAACTAATAATTTGATAGTGCTACAGCCTGACTGTTAGGATTTAAGTGGTTTAAATATCACATGATAAGCCAAAACCACGCCACCTTCCCAGTGCTGTGGCTTCAGCACTTCCTTTGGATTTCAGTAATTCGGCTGTCGTTGGGGTCACCATTATCAAAATACGTCGTGAACAGTTAAAAGTCACCCCTCAGATATGATGGAGAATGACCAACTCTTACGCTACTTCTCCTCAAAATGCATCAGAGTGCTAACCAAAGGTATACTGAGTTGCAAATAGATTTCAGGCATTTATAGGGTTATAGTCGAAAAGATTTAGTGAGAGAATGTTTATAATAGAGCTTTCTCACAAAATAACTATATGCAGGACAATGTAATATTACAGAGCATATCAGAGAGGCCTTTACATTAAGAATGTAATCTATTTTCATAATGGAAATATAAGAGTTTCTGCTGATGTTTTGGATACTGAAATGTGTTTTCCTTCTCCCTGAGCTGATTATTTTTTCTCACTTTGGCATCTTATTTGTATCATTTCTTCTTATACAATTTTATTGTGACATCTGGCTGCAAAATAAAAATGTGGCCTACAGGAAAACTTAGAATTGTGTTCCCTACAGTGCATCAGTTAGACAATAAAATAGCCATCACTAGAAAAGTGTGTTTACAAAAGCTATTATTTGTAAATAGAAAGTGTTCTTCTGGCTATACATTCAAATGGATGCATAGGGACAACTTTTCAGATGGTGTAAGCTGGCGTCAGGATGGCTCTACCAATTTTTGTGAGCAGGAGATCTGTTCAGGAGGCCTCCTTTCCTTTCTACCACTTGTTCTGTGAGTATCTAAAAATGCACCTCTATTTGGTGTTTACAGGGTTGGTTTTTTTGGTTGGTTGTGTTTTGTGCATGTGTGAGGGTTCATCTTTCACAGTGTTCATCCCACTGTTCCTTCTCATCCTGTGACCAACTCTATTGCCCGTCTCATGGTCTTAGTGATGTGCCTGTCTGGATTTAGGCAACCGTTTCTGAAAGTAATAGTAATTTGTGTTTCAGTATCCTCCTTTGAAAACTGTTAATAATACTACTGAGAGGTCAGTGGGAGAGTTAATACTGGATTAGAAGCAGTTTCAAGATTGCTATCACAAAGCGTAAATACATTGGTCTACTATAGGCTTAGGAAAAGAATGAAAGCAGCACGATTGCCTTCTTACAAATTGGTTACGTCCATATAGACCGTACAGAGGAAAATGCAGGCAGATCAAAGCACAATTTTGACTGCATTGACACAAATTTGACTGCATAAAGTTATTTTAGCAACTTTTACTGAGGCAAAAGAAGGAAAGTCTTGCCCGAAGGCCTCATTGCATGAAGAAGACCTTGCAGAACTTTACAGACCAAGAGGAATTGGTTTGAGAAGAGGCTGCTGGCAGATGGTAACCCTGCTCTATTCATTCACCTGATGGTGCTGGAAATGGATTATATCATACTACTGCCAAGCACTGAAATAGAACATGAACATACAGATGAAATGGCACCTACCTCTGAGCTTGCCATTATACTCAATGGAAGGAAACAAATACTTCTCAGGTATAACTTGTTTTGAATGGTCAGTTTAGGATGAAATGAGGTGTGCACAACATCTGTTTGCCTCTACTGACTCAGAAAAGAGGATAGGTGACTAGTCCAGACAGAGATATCTCTGTTACTGTTCTCTCAGTGGAAATGAATCTAGTCAGGATTTCAGGAATGGCTGACACGGATCATTTTCAAGGAGAGGTGATTAAATGAGACAAAACCCTAACTCCCATATTCTTCTGGTAAAAATAAAGACAGAAGCAGTCAGTCCGGCTCAGTTACTTTAGCAACAAGGTGTAGAAGTTGGATGCCTCAAAGGAAATGGGACGGGGTCAGCTTGAATTCCTCTACACAAGGCTTGATGCAGCTGTTTAAACACTTCTGTTGGGTACCAGCTGAGATGCCGTAGGATGTAAGCATGGGCATGCCAGCCATGACCCGAGACTAGAGGGGACCTCTTCACTTTCAAAGCAGAGACTTGGCAGGAGATTCTGACTTGCCTCAAGTGGCACTTGCTACCTTTGTTTAGGCAATTGGGTTGATTCCCTAACCTTAAGTAGCAATGATGATAGCCTTTACATGTGGGCAGAGTATTTATGGTCCTGTCATAGCCAGAGGAGAACCCATCATTACAGTCCACGGAGTCCTAAAAATTACTTATTTCACCAAACAAAGTTGTTAACCCTGCTACTACTATTCTCCTACTGACTCTGATGAATGTAACGAGAATTTATATATTCATCTCACATGGCATTAGCTGCATTACAGTGTCTTCATCCTGCCCCTGCATCCCACGGGGCAAATGTGATTGCTGGGACAGTAATTCATGTGATCTTTACAGCTTAGGGAGAGTTTGGGGAGCTGGGCAGGACTTAGGCAAATACACTATAGCTCAACATGTATTTTTATGTCACTCAAATATGTTCTTTTACTTACCAAGAGACTTCATGGGCTCATGACATTTATAGGGACTTTGAGGGCTCCACGAAGAAGCTGCAGGTACTCTGCAGAGTGAGATCTGGGCAGAAGATCATTCCACCCTATTTTGTCTGTAGGCATCTGTAGCCCATCCCCATTCATCCTGTCAAGGTTATGATTTTTTTTAATATCATATGACATAGCAATGTTCATTATGACCACAGCTCAAATAAATCCATGTAATTTAATTTTCTGCCACTAATTATCTGCTCATCTGATTTTGATTGTGTATATCAGGGTAATTGCACTAATGTCATCAAAGTTTCACAAGCCTAATCAGAGTGTCTCTTGATCTGAGATAATCCACAGAAGATGTAATTCTTGACCTCTTTTATTCCTTTCACCCTTACACAAAATGGAGATGATGAATCAACTCTACTGGGTTGAATGCAAACTGACCTAAAAACTCCTTTCCTTCCTAACTGATGATCTTGTTGAAGGTTTTAGTCAGGGACAATTTGTCTTCAGAGAGAAATATGACTGAATGGCCCAAGCAAAATTTTGTCCAGGAAGAGGGGCTGGAGACAAGAGGTGAGGATGGCAGAAGCAAAGACTATCAATTATTCTGGAGGTATTAGACATTGGGGAATGATGCAGGTGTTTCCAGGAAGACCTGCATGGTTTCCCCTGAGGTCTCAAGTCTGTTGCCTGCATATGATGACACCAAGCTGAGTGGTGTGGTTGGCATGCCAGAAGGACGGGATGTCATCCAGGTGGACCTGGAAAAACTAAAGAGGTGGGCTCGTGCAAACCTCATGAGGTTCAACAAGGCCAAGTGCAAGGTCCTGCACTTGGGTCGTGACAATCCTCGTTATCAATACAGGCTGGGGGATGATGTGATAGAGAGCAGCCCTGAGGAGAAGGACTTGGGGGTACTGGTGGATGAAAAGCTGGACATGAGCCAACAACGTGCACTCGCAGCCCAGAAAGCCAACGGCATCCTGGGCTACATCAAAAGAAGTGTGGCCAGCAGGTCGAGGGAGGGGATTCTGCCCCTTTACTCTACTCTGATGAGACCCCACCTGGAGTACTGTGTCCAGCTCTGGGGTCTCCAGCACAAGACAGACATGGGCCTGTTGGAGTGAGTCCAGAGGAGGGCCACAAAGATGATCAGAGGGCTGGAGCACCTCTGTGATGAGGACAGGCTGAGAGAGTTGGGGCTGTTCAGCCTGGAGAAGAGAAGGCTCTGGGGAGACCTTATAGTGGCCTTCCAGTACCTGAAGGGGGCCTACAAGAAAGCTGGGGAGGGGCTGATTGCAAGGGCATGTAGTGATAGGACGAGGGGCAATGGTTTTAAACTAGAGCAGGGTAGGTTTAGATTAGACATTAGGAAGAAGTTCTTTACAATGGAGGTGGTGAGACACTGGAACAGGTTGCCCAGAGAGGTGGTGGAGGCCCCATGCCTGGAGACATTCAAGGCCAGGCTTGATGAGGCTCTGAGCAACCTGATCTAGTTGAAGATGTCCCTGCTTACTGCAGGGGGGTTGGACTAGCTGACCTTTAAAGGTCCCTTCCAACCCAACACTTTTTATGATTCTGTGATATAGGCATAGCATGTCAGTTGAGAGGTCTGAGGATACCTTGCCCAGGACTCCAGCTAATGTTATAGAAGGGCAGAGGTAGACAGCTGCCAGCCCCGTTTGGCTCGCTCTGATAACCAGAAGCTTGGACAACTATGTCTGCACAACTGAATCAAACCTTTAGTGTCTGGAATACCTAATGCTTCTTGTAATCATAATTCACAGATATTGGGAAAATCTCCTTAACAGATGTAACACATTGCTGCATTCAGTCCATCACGGTTTGTAGTAGATTTCACCCAATATATCAGCTCCTTGAGGCAGGTATTTTATTTTGCTAATTTTCACCTATTTACCTCAGGTTCTTCTCATATGCCAGTAACTGTCATGGGTTCAGGCCAATGACTCCTCTTTCGCCAAGGGACCTACACGTAGGAAAACAGATACTTCACCAAGGTATCAACTCGTAAAGTATGCTTTAAAACTGCAAACAAACAGAAAAAGACTTCACAATGTGGGCTACTACAGACACTGTTGTGCTGCTTTCATTGGTTTTAATGGGTTTTATCTTCATGGCCTGTACAGGGAACAAACTTGGGAATGCATGTTACTCAGAAAACTTAGCTAATAACCTGCAAAACCAGGTATTTTATTAGCTATTTATGTATCTGCAGCTGAGGAATTGATCTAATCACAGAAAAACTTCACTAATGACAAATAATTTGGTTCATGGTTGCCTGCTTTCAACCATACAGCTTCTTAAGCTTACCTGAGTTGCACTTCAAAAACTGTTGGTGATTCTGTCCGTACAGATGCAGGCATCAGTTGCATAAGGGCCAGAGTATGCAAAAGGGTCAAGCAGTAAGATAACTCACCACTTTCTTATGTTATTTTTCCTCTTCCAGACTGAAGCCTCCAAGGCGACAACCTGCAGTTGCATTAGCAGATGGTGACTTGGTTGTCTGTGAAGTCCATTCTTTTTCAGTGGCTACAGACAGTATAGATTTGAATTTATCTGATCAGATACACAAGCCATGTGTGTTAGACGAATTCCACCTATGCATGGTACTGCTTACCATTAGAGCTGTTAACCCTCCGCTCATATTTAGGTCAACGGAGACAAAAAGACATTTTTAGAATAGAATTCATGTGACCAATTTTAGACAATTATTTTACAATGACATGAATCATGTTCTAAAAGTGTTTATTTCTTCCGCTGACTGTAAAAGTAATCTAGACAAGTAGTTTGTTTGTAGATACTGGAAGCATCTTGACTGAGACAAATGTGCCCACTCCAGGCTAACTGAATGTTCAGCCTAACCTGCAAACTGTTCCAGATCAACAAACAGACATTTAACTCATTCAAAAAGCATTAAAAAGGAGTAAATAAATACTGAAAGGTTTTCAAAGATAGGGCTTTGAGATTATAAGGGCTTTGAGATTATACACTCTGATGAAATACTTGGGTTTCTTACTTTATAAAGTAAAGTACTTGAACTTACGTTGCCAATATTTCAGCATCAAGAGTTGGTAACTATCTGCAAGATGAGATGTAGTTTAGCAGAGCTCATTGAGCTGGCACGGTGATAACACCGCAAAAAATTATATATACCTAAAGTTAAATATACATTTATATATGTATTTATAAATGATGCAATCTTGCTTTATCTATGGTATAGTCATAGCATTTAATTCAAAGATTAGTACCAAAGGAAAATCTTTTCCCAGTGAGTTAAACTAACACTGTATAATTTAATTAACCAGTAGATATAAATATCGAGCAGTGTAGTCTTGGACTGTAGAATTCTTGATAGTAGCAGAAATACACTGTGGATTTTTCAGTGTCGTATTTGCTGACATTTTTCTTAATAAGCTTATTGAGTGAAGCTTATTGAAACATACGATCTCCAGAGACTTTCCCATTTAGTTTTACTGTGGATTTGGGTTTTTCCATTTGAGGCCATTTGAAATCCCAAATGGTCTTCATCAAAGCAACTTTCACTTAGAAGTAAGTTGCTGCAGCGTCCTGAGCTCCCTTAGAAATCAACTTATCCAAATCATTGCATTAAGTGGGGCAACAGTATTTAATTTCAGACAGTCGGGAAATTGACTGTTACACATCTTTGGTGGTACGAAGTTTGCTGGTAATTTCTAATTTTAAAGGTCTTTTGGAGGATTCGCAAAGCCCTTGAGACTACTGTGAAGGAACACGATATTGTTTTCTGTGGCTAACTTAATAAAGTACCTGAGAGATTCAGCATCGAAGGAAACATTGCATTAGAATGGGTTGACAAGATAGGTGATACATTAAGAATTCATCCAGCTCATCAACAAAGATGAACTAAAAAGGCAGAAATCTTTATTGCAAACCACACTTTCATGTCTCTAAATCTGAATCTGATATACCAATCTCGCGTCATTCTTTTTCCCAACAAAGTAGTATAATATTGGACAGATGAATCGAGAAACTGTATTTCCAAGAAGCATATAGTTAGATGCTAAGATGAAAAATTGGTAAGCCAAACTCCTGTGTTCAAGTCACAGGTAGGTTAGAAGTATTTCTGTTTGATTGTAGAGCAAGCCAGGTTTTAAAACAAAGATATTCCTTCTCTATTGCTTTTATTATTTCCTGTAGGAAAATACCGAACATGATTGTGCTCTGGCAAATCAATTCCATTTCACTCCAGAGAAGTTTTCTCTTCCACCAAGACCATCATAGGAAAGGATCTGTCTTGAATGTAGGTTCACTTGTCAAGTGCTCCAAGACACTCTTTATCTGATAAAACTAGGGACTGATCACGTCCCTTTGTGAAGAGTCATGGGACATGGCCATTGGCAACACCACAAACACAATGCAAGTTGATTCTGGAGTTCAAGAAGACCAACCAAGTGGTGCAGCAAGATACGATTGGAAGAGCTGCTCACTCTGCAAATCCCGCACCACTGCTTACCAATATCAGTCAAGACAGAAAATGGTTCTTCAGCTATTCCTACAGTTCATGCAGTTCTTTGGACAAGAAAAGAATTTTTCTAACTATTTGGGAAAGAAGAAATCAGAAGCTGAATGTCATACTTGGTCATCCTCTTACCTAAAACTCTCCTGCCTACTTCAGTATGGGGAAGTCTAAGGGATAGTAAATCTACCTACTCATTCCTCAAATAAAAGATGTCATTCCTAATCTTAAAAAAGGAGCTATAACCAAACAGGTATCAGTATATCTGTCCCCTTGTCTTCCCTCTCCCAGCATTTCCCTCCCTCCCCTCCAGTACCTAAAGGGGGCCTACAGGAAGGATGGGGAGGGACTCTTTATCAGGGAGTGTAATGATAGGATGACAGGTAACAGTTTCAAGCTGAAAGAGGGTAGATTTAGATTGGATATCAGGAAGAAATTCTTTACTGTGAGGGTGGTGAGACACTGGCCCAGGTTGCCCAGGGAAGCTGTTGATGTCCCATCCCTGGAAGTGTTCAAGGCCAGGCTGGACGGGGCTTTGAGCAGCCTGGTCTGGTGGGAGGTGTCCCTGCCCAGGGCAGGGGGATTGGAACTAGATGATCTTTAAGGTCCCTTCCAACCCAAACCATTCTACGATTCTTTGATTCTACGAAAATACTACTCATCTCACTAAGAGGAATGACAAATGCCAACAAAAGAGGAAAGCGAATGCATCCCCGCTGCAAACTAACCACCCTGTAGATCACGCGAACCGAAGGCTTCATGTCTTCGGAAGATAACGCAGCGCATCGCTCAGGACCGGGAGACTGTTTTGCTGCAGGACACAGTGGATTCAGCCAAGCGTATTAATGATTCATGCTTACTTTGCCAGCACATAATGTGTCGCAATCATATGGAACCAGCATACAGCGGTACTTGAGACACATTTGTCCAGCTAATAGTTTGACTTCATCTGAAATGTTTCATTGGGTCACTGACCTATTAATTGTAGGCAGAGCGCAGGGGATAAAATATAGTCGATACACTCCCGAGCCAGACTCCCTTCTTCACAGTTACCAGGCAACCTCCTCCAGCTCTGCACAGCACTGCTAATACTTTTCCTCTCTTCCCGCTGCAAACTTAGTGATGGAGAGCATGTGTTCACAAGAGCATCGGAGGGTAAGAGAGGCAAGGCAGAGCATATTTAAGTTTGATGGCTTTTTACAAGCATTAAGCGATGCACTCCTGTAATAAACAACTATGCCAGAGCTAATACTCAATAAACAGTGTGCTTTATAAGCAATTAGGGACTCACATTGTGGAACAGCCATTTCAGTAGAACGTACACTACTACCCTAACAATGCTTAGCAAGATAAGTGGCTTGTTAAAAGCATCATAATTCTCCTTTAAAAATCAATTAACAGTTTGGTGCATTTTTTTGGTCTATGGACTGCTGGGTGTCTTATTCAAATGAGGATGAATCCAAGGAACTGCTTCTCATGTTCTATTCACTGGCTGCTGTTTAACCCCCAAAAGTTCAAACCTGAAAAATAAATAAATAAAATTATGTAACCATAGTCAAGTTCAGCTTCTTTTCAGCCCAAGACTCAGCTGAAGATGCTCAGATGAGTCAGATAGATAAACATATTTTCTTTGGGCAAAGGAGAAGCCAGAGCACATTATAAAACCATTTCCTTTGTGTTTCTTGGTAATTTTTTAAAATTAAATTCATTAATAGTCTCTTCCCCAAATCCTGCTGTGTTAGGTAGCAGAGGTTTATTTTAGAGAGGTTTGATTGTGAATTCTACACAAACAGGCAGTATATAGTACTTTTCCTGGAGATACAGAGTATGTCTTCTTTCTTTTGTAAAGAAACTTGCTTTATGGGATCCCTGGGAATGAACAGTCTATCAGGGCACCAAGCACAGAAAAGAGGGTGAGAAAGTCATGGCAGAGGAACATCCCAGCCATGTCTCCTCTCCATCACCAGCAGGCAGGGCACTGAAGGACCAGATAGTCTCTCTTTTCACCTCAAAAAGCCAGAGATGTTTTCAGCCACTCCTGTTTGCATTGCTAAAAAGCCAGAGCCCTTTTCTAAGTGAGACTGAATACTTTCATCCTTTCTAAATATTCACAGGATTATTTTTCTTAGCCCAATGTGATGCAGTCCTCATTTATCCCTGAGCAGCAACGTGCTCTCCTTGCCATCGATTTCCTATCAGCCCTTTGTACATGCCTTCTTTCTTCCCTCCCTGATTAATTATTAAACTATTAAATGAAATGCTGCGTCCAAGAGTTTGTAAATCAAAACACAACCTCCACCTGCCTCTCAAACGCCGAGCTGTGGGAGCTGCAGGCTTTGTTGGAGGAAAGTCAGCCGTTGTTATCCAGGAGCTTCCCCTTCACACCAGCAAGTCCATTCAGCAAACAAGTACAAGAAGAGGAAGCAGATTTTGGAAGATGGTAAAGAAATGTTACTGGACTTTGGTATGGGATTTCTGTTTGTAATTACAGCACATATTAAGTATGCACTGGGATTGCCTTGGATAACCGATCCAGTTCACGTGTACTTTTCAAATGTGAGTAATTGCAAAAGAGTTTGTGTTGACTTTATAATCCTGCTGGACTGTGCTGATCTCACAGGTGAATGTACACTTAGGTTACAGAGCCTCAGAGGTGATATAAAAACATATTGTGCTGTTGTAGATGGGACGCAAAAATACAAAGCGAAGGATTTCAGAATCAGTCTTCAGTAGGGATCGTGGTGTAACATGGGCTGTTTGGAGAACTTACCAGGTGTCATGCTTGGATTAAACTAGCTAGAAAATGCTTTTGCCTCATCTCCGATGGAAAGCTTCATGCTTCTGGGAAATGAATGAAAAAAAAAATTAATAATTTGGCCGCCTAAAAGTCAAATGGTTTAATTCACCCCATTGCCAGGGCTACAGAGCCAGCTGGCTTTTCCCTGCCTTCCTCTCCATCCCCCAGCCTGCCCCAGAGCAAGAGAAATGCGGCTGGCTGCAGTGCTTTTGCTTTTACAAAGACACTTCTCCCTAACTCCTATTTTAATCTTTACACTCTAAACTCTGAGAGCAATTGAACAGACTGAAAACTGGGAGGTGATGCAATCCAAACGGAGTGCCGCAGCTGCTCCAGCTAGAGGCATGTATGTCTTGAGAGTGTGAGTACATGTCAAAGTATGTACTTTTCCAATCCAGAAAATGCCTCTTGTCCATCTAAAGAATTTTTTCTTCTGAAAAAAAGAGTGCCTTCCACTTAAAAAACAGAAGGAGTGGCACTGCTGAAGATAAACCTGTTCATACACACCCAAGCCCATATATAAAAATCAGCCCAATAGCCAATGAAAAAGTCAATAGAGAAATCTGACTCCTACGCTGATATATATAACAATAAAAGGTTTGCAGATATCACCCCCCAAAAAAGCAAATTTCTCTCTCTTTCTCCTGATTACCTTTTTCCTCCTTTTCTTTTTTTTTTTTTTAATTATATTTTATTACAATTACCTCTGAATGGGCTTATTGCTAGGTCAGAGAGGAACTCATGGCATTTCTTAAGCAAAGTGAACCTGAACAGTCCAGGGACCAAAACTGGACAAAATATGTCCAGACAACTACAATACTGAACTGAAGAGAGCTGGCTTCTTGCTATCTGCTGCCTGGCTCCACTGTGCCATGAATCTTTCATTGGTGCTTTTTTTTCAGCCAAGGAAGAGAGACAGAGAGAGAGAGAGAGAAATGTCACAAAAGCAATATAAAACGGACAGATGTAATACTTCTTAGAATATTATCATTAAAAAAAATCAGCATGCATATTTTATCTGTTCTGGAGAGCCTAAAAGAAGTTTTGGGATCACTGCACTTTTATTTCTGGCAGGCCAGATCTTGTTCAAGAGGCATAAAAAGGCTGTTTGGGACCTTGTGGGTAAAAAGGGAAGATTTTCATTTGCTTCAGAGAGCTTTGGAGCATGCTTTTCTCTTTGTTGCCGAGGTAGCAAAACAAGAATAAGGCACGTTAGTGTCTATAAGCATGTTTGTACTGATTGCCTATGAAAAATTGCATTTAAGTAACAAAAGTAAAGCGGTTTTAAAATTTTGCTGGTTTTCTAACTATGTCAAGAATTAAGCCATCAGGTCTCACAACTTCTTTCCTTACCAGGTCCTAGTGCCTTTTTAGCCCTGGTTTGTAAAAGAAAAGTACATGACTCAAATCCATGCTTTTTTTTCCCCTCCATGGACCTGCTGTATTAAGAGCAGCTGAATTCAGTAAGGTTTGAGGGTGGAAATGCTGTCCCTGGCCTCCAGACCACTGCTGTCTTCGGCCCATTGTCACCGGAGAACCTTGGAGGGAGCACTTCATCTGTCACTCACATCATTTTGGAGTCCCAATTTTATTCCAGGCACTGACTGATGTTTTTATGCTTTTAGTCTTACAGAATCATAGAATGGTTAGAGTTGGAAGGGACCTTAAAGATCATCTAGTTCCAACCCCCCTGACATGGGCAGGAACACCTCCCACTAGACCAGGCTGCTCAACCTAGACTCCTATGCATGAGACCTGAAACTCAAGTGCAAGTTCACATTATCTTTAACCTGTTTTTATAACATGTTGCATGGCAAATATACTGCTTTGTTAGGTGGCTAAGAAGTAGGCAAATAGGTTCATATCTTTTTTCATTTTGTGAACAGTCACCGCAACAGTAAAACATAGCAAACCCTGCTTTGTAACGCAGGCTGATAAAAAGCGCTGCCATGTGCCTCATATTTTGAGCCAGCAATATATAGCACCTGCTCATGAAGTCTGTTATGATACCTGAAAAGCCTACGCTAAGCAAAGCTGAAATGAATGATAAACAAAACAGAGCCCATTTTTCTCTAGTAGTGTTTAAGCGTATGGGGGCTGTCAAGGCAAGATGCACATTAGTACTTAACTGAGAATGACTTCAGAGAGCAACTTGTAAACCTCCATTAATAACTCCCTGACAGCCTGGCAGTGCCTGTCTTGGCATTTATCTCACAGCAGGCCACTATTATACTGTGACAAGTTTTGCTTCTCCAGAGACCTCTAAAATACCTGTAGGATCTGGAAACATTTGAGAAGGGAAAAGTGTACCATTTCTCCCTTCTCTGCTCAAATTATATTTATTATCATATTTAATCCAGCATGAATACTGCCTTATTTAGCACGACAGCTATAACTGCATATATATTAGCTCAACCCAGTGTTGGCTCCAGTGTGAAATTATTCCGTTCCTGGTTGAAAACGAATGACACAGACCAGAAAATGACTCAAGTTGGGATCCACATTTCAGGTACAGCGTGCACTCAAGTTGCACAAGGTGTTGCTTGCTCACACCATTTTTGTCTTCTGAGGCTATTCCAGCAATCCTCAAGCTTTTCCCAGTGGGTTGGGAGCAGCTGCATGTTCTCTAGGCATGAAAAACAGCAGGAAGGGCTCTGAAAGTCTCCTGCAAGGACACACCTTGAGCTCCAAAGACTGCTGATACTTGAAGAGTGTAGATATAAAACAGCTTCCACCACATGGCCCAGGGACCATTGTCTGTTTCTTGGGCAAACCCCAAACACAGTATAGATGAAGCCTATGTAATCCTGGCAATCGCTTATCTCCCTGAGGACAAAGACCCCATCTGCAAAATATACGGAAGAAATGTACCAGCTTTGCAAAGCTTAAATTCAGCAACTCTTCTAATAATGACATATGACAGCTCTGTAAAAGTGTTTTTAGTTGCCAAGGCAAGCACTGGAAAAGGAAGGCCAGATTATATTTGTGAATACAAGTTGAACTAGCTCGTCTTCCCCTGTGCAGGTGGAATACATTTTGAGGCAAAGGGGATTTGTCTTGAGCATGAATATCTTGGGTTTGAATATCTCCTATAATGGTGTGAATCCAGAATACTAGAGGAGAGTGAAAAGTGCCTGGCTGTTAAAGAGAAACAGGGGGAGAAACAAGGAAATACTGATAATTCAATTTGACTTCAACTTCCTTCGCAAAGCAGAACAAGTAAAGAGTTATAAAATATAGGGTGAACAAGCTGAGCCTATATGTGCTCGTGCTGCTTCAAACATCATGGTCATGTCAGCTGGTGGATAGCCTGCAAGACAACGGAACTCATTCTCCTGCCTGTCCCAGGTGGCACCCCATTGTCTGGTTTTGATATCACCCTTCAGGAAAGATGGTTAGGCCAATGGGACCATTTCCAGGGGAAAATAATGATAATGATCATCAGAGTGATGTACGCGGTTTATAAGAGCTAGTGAAAGCTGGAGTTGCTTAGCCAAAGGAGAAAAGATTTAAGGGGAAAACTTTAACAAGGCTGTTGCAAAGGAGGGGGTAAGCTTTCCTTTGTGCCCAAGAAACGATGGACTTAAATTTCATCAAGAAATTATTAGTTTTTTTGATTCTCCCACCATTAGTTCAAGCACAGGGTATGGGGGGGAGGCTCAGAGTAGCTGCCATCCTGGTTCCTTTTAACAGAGCTGCAGGCTGGAATATAGGAGTTGATGGCTACTAGATATGTCCTTGCAGTATCTTCTGCCACAGCCACTAAAACCCTTCAATTTGCCTACAAGAACATCGGTGCATCTTAGAATGTTGCTAGCATCTAAGTGGACTTGCCCCAAAGCAGAAAAGACACACATATAGCACGCATATTAGATAATCAAATAGCAGCTGGCTGCCCCTCCTCCCTCAGGTTTTCTCCAACTTTTCTCAACAGCACATATCTTTTTTCTCCCTTTGGATCTCCCTTAGTTGGGTCTTGAGTGCCACACTGCTATACATCACTCTAAAGTCCTCCAAAGCTCAGACATCTGCAAGAATCTGACTTCCAAATAACATGGCTACTAACACCTCCAAACATATTTCCCAAGAGAGTTTTACTAAAGCTTGGAAAGGAATTTGGGATCCTCATCCTACCATATACAAGGTAGTAATAAATTTCCATTGTTCCCAGGGAAGTGAAAATACAGAATGATATCAGTTAGATCCATAGCTATATTTACAGCCCATTGAGGGGGAAGGGGCATTAGATCCCAGAGATTTAACTTCAGGAGAAGTTCTGCCTGTATCAGGATTTGAGACAGTCTTTGATGTTAGTGAAATAAAAGAGAGAAATATTTCCCTCAGGGAGCAAGAAAAAAAATACCCAAAATCTCCAGCCTGACTTTCTTTTGTATCGTTACTCCAGATACTGTCTCCAGAATTCATTACAATAAGCAAATACTCATACGTCATTGGTTTAATATGACAACTATGATGCTTAATAAGGCTGGAAAAAACATCGCTGTGACTCTATTAGAGCCTCCTAAACAATCAGTTATTGCTGAGAAGGTTACACCAATTTTTATAGCTCAGGAGCTGATTTGCAATTTGTATTCATCTTTCATTTTGACTAGACCAATTGTGTGTTCTATCTGCATTATCAGCTCCATAAAAATTCATTCCTATCCATAAAAATGTAAGATTTCTAATAATGCCTCTCCTACTTTGTATGGGTGTATTTGTGGTTTTATTTAGAACAGAAAGGCAGTTAAACTGGTAACCGGATTGTCTTTCTGTCCACTTTCACTGCAGGACCTAATCCATCTCCTCTAAACCCCATCCAGTCAGATTTAAACTGAATTGTTTTTACAATGAGATGGGAGAAATTCATCTTTGCACGATTTATGAATTCTGAGTCGCTGTGAAATTATTGCATATCAAACGCCTCGCTGTACAGAGTCACTCTGGGCAGACAGGGCTCCTGACAGGTATGGTCCACATGGTCTGAAACATGGTAAAGAATAAAAATAATTTACATAATGTTCGCAGCCTGGTTGAGCAATAGGCATGCTATGCAGAGAGACATCTATGCTGAAGATACCAGTTTAAGCAAAGTTTATCCCCTGGAGTGTGGAAAGTCTCAGTGAAGGGGCAAAAACGACACTGTAGGGAATTAAAATGATTAAAAGGTTGTTGATAGGAGGAGGAAGAAATGTATTTAAGCAATGACAATACCTTGGGTGGCAAAACCAGCCCCAGAGCCTCAGGCACTTCTGTGATCTCTACAATTTCCTGGTGAGTCTGTGCCTGTAAGTATACTGGGAGACCAGAGCCAGCACTGTATTGCCAAGGGAAGGACAGGAAAATACTGACCTGTCATGAGGAGGTACAAATGCATCACCCAGCTGAATGACCAGAGTAATGAGTATCATTGGGCCTAATAATTTCTCATCATTAACTATCTTAGATATTTGACTGACACTCACTAAGCAAAGAGCCACGACACTGTCAGCTCCCCACAGATGCTTGCTTTCTCCTTCTCAGCACAGGTCACGCTCCCATAGTGGAAGCAGCTGGAGGAAACATATGCTGGTGCCCTGGCAGTGCTTGTTCACAGCCCAGCATCCTGAGAGAAGCTCACCTTCATGAGAAGTTTGAGGTGATGCAGGAAATGGAGCGGCTGAGGCGGGGCAGGCGTTTGGTTGTGCCTGCTCAGCTGGAGGCGGTGACCCTCAGCAAAGGGTGTGACAGACAGTGGTAGAGGGAGACTGGCAAGAGCCCCGAGTATAGTAGGGAATGAGCATCCAGCTACTTAAGCACTAAGAGGATTTGCGTAATCCCTCTCTTCTCCCCTTCCTCCCTCCCTCCCTCCCTCTCACTATTCCTTCCTTCCCCTCTCTCCTTTTCTCTCTTCTTTCATCTTCCTTCCTCCTGTACCTTATTAAAATATCTGTGCCACGGATGGGTTTTTTTTCATGATTCTTGAATTTAGCAGTACTGGTTAGATTATGTGCAGGTAGTTAAAAAAAAAAAAAGGGTTTGTTTCTTTTTACAATGTGCTGGTTAAATTATGCTCCTGATACTGGCTACTAGTTCTCAACAAGTTGACTAAATATCCTTTTTAATTTTTTTTTTTTCTAAACTAGATTGCTCTTGTTAACTGTGGTGATATGATAGATCCAGAGTCTGCAAGGTCTTTAACAGCCGTATTTTGATTAAGAAGTCAGAAGGGTGCAAAACCAGGCTGGCATGTTAAAGAGGCAGAGAAGCATCTGTCTGATCTCAGCGGGTGAAAAAGAAACAAGAATTTGTCTTCAGGCAAGAGCACTCCCAGGGGAGTCCCACCGAGATCTCTGTCTGGCCTTGCATTCTTAGAATCACAGAATCATAGAGTCATAGAATTGTCTAGGTTGGAAGGGACTTTTGAGATCATCAAGTCCAACCATCAACCTAACACTGACAAAAACCACCATTTAACCACATCCCTAAGCACCACATCTACCCGTCTTTTAAATACCTCCAGGGATGACTCTTCCACCACTTCCCTGGGCAACCTGTTCCAATGCTTGACAACAATTCTGGTGTAGAAATTTTTCCTACTATGCAATCTAAACCTCCCCTGGCACAACTTGAGGCTCTTTCCTCTTGTCCTATTGCTTATTACTTGGTAGAAGGGACCGACTTCCCCCTCGCTACACCCTCTTTTCAGGTAGTTGTAGAGAGTGATAAGGTCTCCCCTCAGCCTCCTTTTCTCCAGGCTGAACAATCCCAGCTCCCTCAGCTGCTCTTCATAAGACTTGTGCTCCAGACCCCTCACCAGCTTCATTGCCTTTCTCCGGACTCGCTCCAGAATCTCAATGTCTTTCCTGTACCGAGGGGCCCAAAACTGGACACAGCGTTCGAGGTGGGGCCTCAGCAGCGCTGAGTACTGGGGACAATCACTTCTCTAGTGCTACTCACCACACTATTCCTGATACAGGCCAGGATGGTGTTGGCCTTCTTGGACACCTGGGCACACTGCTGGCTCATATCCAGCCGGCAGTCAACCAACACTCCCAGGTCCTTTTCCACCAGGAAAACATTCTTCAATGTTCATACAATCGCCATGTGAAACCTACTGAGCTGTATCCATACTACCTACAATACATAAGCAACAACCTTTTATGTTATGTCTACTTTTTCCTACCCAGGGACCTAGGCTCTGGCAGCCCTCTGGAGGAGCAACCTCAGTAGTTCATTCCCATTTTAGTGTGAGATACCACTGCAGTTGTGAGGACTAAGTTGGGTGTTTGTCACCTAAGGCATGAAATTTAGGCACTAGTGACTTCTACAGGGCTGTAAATAAATGGCAGCAGTCCAAAGATAGGAAAGGGGACAGGGAATTGGAGAAGGGACAGCTCTGGATCACTCGTTGCCCTGGAAAAGTGACAGGTAAGACCTAAATGACCTTCTTCCCACTTGGCCCCTCCCCATATGAAACTGGGAAGCAACGATTTTTGTCTCACCACTGTGATCAATTTATGTCCTAGAGTCTTTGTTGATCATTATAGTTGTAGGGTCCTGCCTTGGCTGAGCCCTTCTCCTTATTTCTTCCCCACCTGCCCCAGCATCCTCCTCCCAATCCATTCCCCATTGCTCCTCACTAAAATATGTCCCTTCATCCCCACAAACATCCCACTGTGGCATGGCTGCCCATCTAAGAAGACAGTTCTCCAGCTGGGGAGGCAAACTGGGATCTGTCATAGGGTGGAAACAAGGTCATCCAAGAGCTACTCTTAGAATCATAGAATCGCTTTAGTTGGAAGACACTTTTAGGATCATCAAGTTCAGCCGTTAACCTAACACTGCCAAGTTACCACTAAACCATGTCCCTCAACACCACATCTGCATGTCTTTTAAGTACTTCCAGGGATGGTGACTCCACCGCTTCCCTGGGCAGCCGGTTCCAATGCTTGTTCTTGCAAGTCCTCCCAAAGGGCTGACATAGAGCCAAGAGACAGCAAGGAAAATAATCAAGCCAAAGCTTCAAAATGGCCTTTTCAGAATAACAAAGGCACCTTCAGAGTCTATAACTTGTGTTGAATTTTAACTTGCAAGATTCCCCAAACCACTACTGCCCAAGTCTGAGATACTGTGGTTTTACATACCCAAATCTTAATGCATCCCGAAGAAATCTCTGACTACACCCTCCACTCTGAGTAAAGGAGTTTCTGAGGACTATTCAGTCCATTCCCTGCAGCTACAATCTGGACAAAGTGGGACACTAAAAACAAGTTTCCTCTTGGCACTGCTGGTCACACTACATTCGCCCCAAGCTGTAAAGTAGCCTTAAATATTTGAAACGGCAAAAGTAAGCACTTTACCAAATGGGACAGAAGATAAGATTCTTCATCTGTCAGCTTCCAAGCAAAGATTCTTAATATTAGAGCAAATAGTATGAAAAAAATGGAAGTAGAGAAAGCATTATTAAGGCCATAAGGCATGTCAGGACAGGATTACCCTGTCTCACTCCATCAGGAGACTGTGAGATAGCATAACTGAAAACAACCAATATTTAATCAATCTGCAAAACCTGAAATGAGAGAATTTTAAATGGGGAATTTTCCAAACAGCCCACTTTACCAGTTGAATGAGGGCAATGATCAAATGAACTAATTGCCACCGGATCAGACGCGGTATACAGATGCTTTCCAAAGCAGCTTGCACACATGCCTTACTATAACATATGCTGCCCTGTACGAAGGGGATACGATGTCCCAGTGAGAAAAGGATTCACGTTTTCCCTCCTTTTTACTTGTCCTTTACCTTATATCCTAAACCAGTATAGATTGACACCTTGACTTAAACTGCATCAGCTTTCCGAAGGAATACATGTTTATAACTCAAAGGCACTGCCAAAACCGCCCAATTACAGACATTTCTCCAAAGTACGCTATCGGAATTAGTGGATTCTAAATTTGGACCAATCTGCAAAGATCTGGAGTTTTGTTCTCCCACAGTACATCCAAGAAATTGTGATTTACTGCCTCAGTTTCCCCACATATGAAATGAAAACCACAACGCCTCTTTGAAAAGTGGTAGGGGAATCCACGCATATAAAAGCAATATAGAAACTCAGCAATAATAATAATAATAATAATTATTATTATTATTATTTATAATTATTATTATTATTGCTGTTGTTAATAATGCAGTGACCATGCAGTGCATTAAACTACAAACAACTGTGGAATGATGGGGACAGAATATTTGCCTGGTGTTCCCAGTAGTGTTAAACTAAATTTGACACCAAAGGTGGTAACCTCCTCCATGGTGGATGACAACATGTACCAAACGGATGAAGAAAAACAGCTTCCACCCCTGTGAAGCACCATGCCAGAACAAGCAGTGACAACTGATGAAAAATGCTTTTGGCTGGAAACAGCTGAGACGAGGTTTTGTCCGGTTCCCATCGTGAGGATAGTGTCCCTTTCTCTCCTCCACTCCCTCGCCTCCCCCATAATCCTCTTAGTTTGCAAAAAGATTGTGTGAAATAAACGTGGGGAGGAGGTGGAGGTGTGTCATGGGGAGGAGGGATATTCAGCATATTTGTCTCAGCCTCAGCTGGAGAAATGGTGTTAACACATCTGGAATAGCAGAAATAAAATCAGCATCACTAGGGAGGCATTGCTGGTTAAGAAATAAGGAAGCAGCTCCAGAAAAGATATATGAAGCTATCGAGATAATTTACTTCCACAGCATTTATTGTTTGAATACGTACATACACCCCATCTATTTTCGTTTGCCCCAGCATGCGTGGCAGTCCTCCCTGTCGGAGGATGACATTGTTGCATTTGTCGTCATTCCCTCCAATATATCACGAAGAATAGCTGCTCGAAGCACAGTGCCAGGGCTCAGATCGAGCGGATGGGGAAAAGCAATCCGCTCCCAAAGCTAGCCCTGATAATGGGAGCTCTCCATCACGCTGCCATTTCATGGTGCGGGGTACAAGGCTTGCATGGCTCGCAGGAGCTCATTGGAAGCAGTCTTGTGATCATCATCATAAAGACCGATAAAGTAAACACTTCCCAAATAACTCCTTTTACCTTACGTTCTCTCACATTGTGGCACTTCCAATGAGCAGCCTTATTTCTGAGGAAAAGAAGGAGAGAAAGAAAAAGATACAGCATCTCTTACCAGCACTGTTGTTGTCAAGGCTTTAATATGATGTGGGCTACTCGGAGTGGAAAATTGTGCAGTCTGGGCACAGCTGGAGACATGACACTCATTTGCTGAGATGGGTCTTTCATTGACAAGTCTGGCTTGGTACTAAGTGAGCCAGGGGTTAACTTCAGCTTGCTCCTACTCAGGTTGGTACTGGGGGGGAAAAAAGGACCCAAATGTGGCTGATGATTTTGATGGAGAGAGCCTTAGATCATTACACTTCAAGACACAAAGGGGGCCTTGAAATCCCTAAATGACTGTTTTGGGATCCATGAACTTGACTCACAACACCCTCCTCCAGCCAAGCTTTATGTTAGACAAGTGACAAGGCCTACACCGATCTCAGATCATAGGTGAGATGTCATACCTCCTGTGTTCTACGAGTGCCAGCACATCACTTTTTCAAACCTGGTCACCTTCTCCAGCACAGAGTAGCATCTTGCAACGTCACTTTGCGCCACAGTGGGATACAGACCATGGCAGGATACCTGGATGAAGTGGAGCCCTGCAGCTGGGGGTGGATGAGTAGGAAAGTGTTGGTATGCCTGAAGTGGACTCCAGTCTTGAGTAGGCGGGGACAGTAAGATGAGATGCAGGGTTACATGGAGTTAGTGTTGGACGTGGGGTCTGGATGAAGCTGGGGGCCAGGCTGTCATGTAAGGGTGTAAATGAATCTCCTTAAAAACAAAAATACAAAACCCACAAGAGTTCCTATATATTTTTCTTGGAGCTTTGCATTGTTTGAGGCTTGAACTCTTCCTAGGATCATAAAACTGAATTAAGTCCCCCAAAGGGCCTTTGAATCTCATTTGAAGTCCATTACGATTACTTTGGATTAGGATCTTCATGTTTTTGTTATACGATTTTACCTCCTTAGTACAAACTGGCTCTGGAAGAAGGAGTATTGCAGGCTATAATAGTGTAACTGTGATGGGTTTATTTTTTTCAGTCCTTTCATTGCCTTCCCCTAGAGGCATATTTATATACATTAAATTCTGAAGGAAGTCCTAAGTTATATCTATCTCTTTTAGAAAACTTCTCAGTAATTTGTCCATAATCACAAAGGCAAGTCATGTAAGGAGAGGAACTAGCTGAAATTAGGAACATAACGTTCTCAGTGGAAGATAGGCAAGTTCTGCCTTTCCCTGCAATCCAAACCAACAAACACGCGCCACACCTTTGGGAGTCATTTAATCCAGTGCTGTACATGTGTAGAGGTTTCCTTCCTTTGGTCTGAAACTGTTTAGCCCATCCCATTGCTCTGCTGGTTGCAACATAATATGATCCACTTTGAAAGGACCCTGAGGAGTACTCAGAAAAACATGATAAAGGTTCTGATGGCAACATCATCAACTGCTTCATTGCTTAAGATATCCAGGAAAAAATATCCCGTGTTGGAGATCTACACTAGTATTTTCTAGAAAGAAAAGAAAGGACTTCCTAGAGGCAAAGAGAAGGTGTGACAGCTCTCCCTGGCACATTACCTCCTTCAAGGTACATTCCCTTCTAAGAATTTGTTACTCACTCTGCTTTTTATCAAAAATTGGCCAACTCTTTGAATAGTCTAATATGTCTTTGGAGATATGTTTTGTTTTGTCATAGTAATAATTTGGTCACATAACCTTGTCTAGGGTTTGGTGCACCATATTAACATCATATTTAGCACAAGACAAGGCATTACATCATGTGCACATGACAGTAGCAGCACTGAATTATTTTCTGTTTGAGGTTGTGTCTCTGGTTTCAGTAAAGCTTCATGTGGCTGCAGCTGCATTCTCTTAAGAAGCTCCACAAACTTTCCAAACACTCATTAAGCTTTCCAGGAGTCCTTCCAAAGGACTAGTCTCTCAGATATTTAAAATGTATATCTTGCAAGGACATGCCCCAAAGCTGCAATCAACACAAAGTTCTCTGTCCATCCTGGCCAAAAGCCTGAAGGAGTCGCCCTGGCTATGACCCGAGATTGTCTTCTGGAGCATCCCAAGAGACACTTGACAAACTCTTCACAAACTGCCTTCATGGGTGTCTACAGGAGGTAATGAAGTCCCAGAAAATGCCATCCTCATGGCACCTCTTGCAGCCACACTTTTGCATTTAGATGGCTGCAAAGCAAAGGTCTCTGCATGACTGTGGGTTGGATATAGCTGCCCACACATAGGCAATGAGTGCCAGCTGAGGTGCCTGAGGATGTTTAAGCCATCCACATGGGGCTGGCCAGACGTCACAGGATCCAGGGGACACCTGCATCACCATGGACCAGCAGCTGGAGGCCAGGTAGGGTACTCGAGAACAGCTCAAACAGCCTTGGATAAGTAATTAGGATATGTGGCATCCCATGCAGATGTATTTTGGGGTGTCCCAAGTCACTCTAGATGCCTGAATGTGGTGAAGTGAATCACAGAATCACAGAAGAGTTGAGGTTGGAAGGGACCTCTGGAAGTTATCTGGTCCAGCCTTCCTATTCAAGCAAGGCTACCTGCCCAGGACCATGTCTAGATGACTTTTGAATATCTCCAAGGAGGGAGACTGCACAACCACTCTGGCCAACTTGTGCCAGTGCTCAGTCACCCTCACAGTGAAACGGTGCTTCCTGATGTTCAGAGAGAACCTCCTATGCTTCAGTTTGTGCCCATTGCCTCTTGTCCTGTCACTAGGCACCACTGAAAAGAGCCTGACTGTTGTTTTCGCACCCACTGTTCAGGTATTTATACACATTCATAAGATCCCCCTGAGCCCTCTCTTCTCCAGGCTGAACCGTCCCAGCTCTCTCAGCCTTTCCTTACAGGACAGATGCTCCAGCCCCTTCATCACCTTTGTGGCCCTTTGTTGGACTCGCTCCAGTCTGTCCACGTCTCCCTTGTGCTGGGGAGCCCAGAACTGGTCACAGTACTCCAGGTGTGGCCTCACCAGTGCTGAGTAGAGGGGAAGGATCACCTCCCTCGACCTGCTGGCAGTACTTTGTCTAATGCAGGCAGGATACTATTTGACTTCTTTACTGCAAGGGCATATTGCTGGCTCATGTTCAACTTGGTGTCCACCAGGAGCCTTAGGTCCTTTTCTGCCACCTTTATTCCATCCACAAAACTGCAATAGGAGATCTGACTCCCACTTCACACAAACATACTTCTATTGCAGATGCTGAAATCAGGGTGTCTGAATAATTATGCCTTCTGGCATGCATATTTTGTCCACCAGCAAATTAAATTGCTTTGTATTGTGTCATGGTAGACTTGCACTCACCATTGAAGAGATTGAGAGCAGCCCTGCCAAGAAGGACTTGGGGGTACTGGTGGGTGAAAAGCTGGACATGAGCTGGCAATGTGCGCTCAGAGCCCAGGAGGCCAAACATATCCTGGGCTGCATCACAAGAAGCATGGCCAGCAGGGCGAGGAACGTGATTCTGCCCCTCTACTTTGCTCTCATGAGACCTCACCTGGAGTACTGCATCCAGGTGTGGGGCGCTCAGCACCGGAGAGACATGGACCTGTTGGAGCGAGTCCGGAGAAGGCCACAAAAATGATCAGAGGGATGGAGCAACTCTCCTATGAGGACAGGCTGAGAAAGTTGGGGTTGTTCAGCCTGGAGAACAGAAGGCTCTGGGGAGACCTTGTTGTGGCCTTTCAGTACTTAAAGGGGGCATACAGGAAAGATGGGGACAAACATTTTGGCAGAGCCTGTTGCAATAGAACAAGGTGTAATGGTTTTAAACTAAAAGAGGGACGATTTAGACTAGATATAAGGAAGAATTTTTTTTACAATGAGGTGGTGAGACACTGGCCCAGGTTACTCAGAGAGGTGGTCAAAGCCTCATCCCTGGAAACATTCAAGGTCAGGTTGGATGGGGCTCTGAGCAACCTCATCTAGTTGAAGATGTCCCTACTCATTGCAGGGAGGTTGGACTAGACGGCCTTTAAAGTTCCCTTCCAAACCAAACTATTCTATGATTGCCAAGGTATGGATCTACCTGGGACCAGTTAAAACATCTTTGCAATAATATCACCCTCAGTTTTGCAACAGGGGCCAGGAACGTCTGCATTGCTTGATCGCGTCCTATGTTGTTATCAATAAACATGATCAACTCTCATTGCAGGGATGTTTCAGTAAGGAGGGTCTGTTCTTTGTTCCTGAATTGAAAAGGTTTAGTTTGGTTCAGGCTTCTCAGATTGACAAAGAAAAGGATGATTCATCAACAGTTCATTTTTCCACCCAATTTGTTCCTCGTTATTTTTAATGAACTTTTGAAAGCAAGCAAAAACATCAAGAG
This sequence comes from Dromas ardeola, assembly GCA_013398915.1. Taxonomy (NCBI): domain Eukaryota; kingdom Metazoa; phylum Chordata; class Aves; order Charadriiformes; family Dromadidae; genus Dromas; species Dromas ardeola. Next base: position 36,029 of record VYZM01013986.1, read on the forward strand.
GAGATGAGTTTCTGTATAAAACCAAACCAAAACAAAAACTCCAAGCACAACAGCTGAAAGTTAACAGTTTTTAGTAAGTAACAGAATAAATAGATTGAAGAAAGGCTGATTCATCCTAAAAGGCAGTGGAAGGAAATTGGTTTTGTGTTTTGGAAAAAGAAACATTCCACTTGAAACGGTTACAGCCAAGACTCTGAAAAAATAAAATTACCTCACCTCTGCTTAAGACTGTGCTAGCTAACACTCGTAAAGCCCCTACTTTGCCAGCAGATGCCTTGTGCTGTTCTGCACTGGTTTGTACTTGCAGCCCTTCTGCATGACAAGATGACAGCTCCAACTGCTACACAGAATTGCTTAGAAGAGTTCTCAAAGGGAGAAAACCAACCTTTACAGACTCCAGGAAAAAAGCCGCTCCTGGCTTCAGCAATCCCTTGATTTAGCCCAATAATCAAGAATGCTACCTGATTTCCCCCAAAGTCATATGATATTTTTGCACAAATTTCCAGGTTTTAGAAGAAATACCAGTGCTGGAAATATGGAGCGGGCATCAGTCTGAAGACATGTTTGGTTTTGTCTGGACTTTGGCCATTATCATAAAATTAGAGACATGTAGCCAATAGAAAGATTTCTGTGATATATGAGATATATTTCTCTTTCCTTTCCTCTATCCTACATCTTCCTTGGTGTTCCTAGCTTTCAGATATATATCTTCTAATCCCTTATGCTGCAATCAGTTTTTCAGCGCACATGAGAGATTCAAGTCATCTGAAAGTCAAGGCACCCCAAATTGATAATCGGTAGTTGACTGTCAAAATGGAGACAGGGAAATCATGGCTATCCTGGTAGGATCTGACTGACAAATTTGGGCCAGGCAGTTACCTCTGTAATGGTAGTATTATTCTTGTAAGTACACATTTACAGGTATACTTATAGGCATACAAAACTCCACAGAATGAAAGAACAGGAGAAAAAATGGTGTTTGTGTACATTAAATACTGATATTTTGTGTATAAGAGCATCTAGTCCATATGAAAGCAAAATTAATGTTAGTAACATTAATAAGATTGTGCTGAGTGAACACAGGAATCTGAGGGCACACTACAGTGCACCTTGTACAAAAACCTTAAAAAAAAAAAAGCCATTCAATCAATCCAGCCCATAGGAAACAGGATGGGAAAAAGTAGCTTTGATAAGACGGCTCCAAATTTAGCCCAAACTACCATAGTTAATGTAGTTTCAGTGAAACTTCACTGATTTTACACCACTGGCAACACGGTTCAGAGTGGAATCCCTAATACCCAGTAACTGAGACATTCAACAAGGTTTTTCTGACTGTGTCAGGATCCAAACAACTAAGTGTAATAGTGCGACTAGATGAGACTCGTGAGACTCGATGGCTGTCCTGCTCACTCATGGAAGATGCACCGTAATAGTCATGTAATTACAGACAATTTTGCAGCGCCTTATTTCTCTGCTTATTAAAGTGAAATAAAAGCTGCTAGAAAAAGGGAATATATTTGTATTTTTCTTTTCAGTGGGTGTCATCTCTTGTCTGCCTCCCTCCAGTCCTTTTCTTTCCAAGAAAAGAGTAATTTACAGGATCATAACAACACAGAAAATTACTGACTGAAAGGATTCTATTATAAATTAGTAGCTGAAGCTTCGAAGGTGTCTGTGCTCACACCATCACATACTCACTCACTCAACTGTCCTATTTTGTTACTGTTAGCCATTTATTCTACATATACCATTAATGAATCTATAAATAAACTCCATACATGTCCAATGCCTTGTCATTTCCCTAGCTCTTATACAATTCTTTTCCATTTCTGCTTTGTTTTTCTATGGCCTCCCTTTTTAAATATTCACCTGCCCTTTGGAGAGCACCAACCCTATCAAAATTATGACTGTTTTCTCCTTGTACAGCAGCCCTATTCCAGACATAATTTTACATTTCCTCTGTCTCACATTAGTTCACGCAGCCTCTTATTTTGATAGTTTCACAGATCGATTGAATTTTTGAACAGCACATGGATTTTGGAAACAGGGGGAAAGGGCAGAAGAGCAGAGATGATGGGGGGGAGCAGGGAAAAGGGGACTATCCCAAAGCAAGCTTCCCCCTTTAGCAGCAAGGTTAGCTCAGCTGCCCATGGGACCTTACCTCTGTCTTCAAGTGCCAGTTTACCATTTGCCCTGGTTAAGTTCCCTGGAGGGATCATCTCTCTCATGCTGGGTCCAGAAGCACTGTAGTGTCCCCATTGCTTCCAAACTTGTGACCTAAAATCTTGATGCTAACTGTATTTTCTATTACCCATTCACTGGAAAAAAAAAAAAGGAAAGAATATTGCAAATTTGATATCCTTCTAACTCATTTTTTTGTTGACCTCAAGGTGAAGAGGATCTGACCTTTCTACGCAGAAGGAATGGGTACCATCTTCCCCCTAGAAGACCTTAATGCAGGGAATGGACATCCCTAGGAGAGGTGGGTAAATGGGGTTTTGGATCACTCCACTTTGCAAAGAGAATCAGTCTCCTGTTTCTTGGATAGGAACTCTACCTCCAAGTGGTGTTTGAAAATCGAGGGGCATTTTATAGGCATCTGAGTCTTGCTAATGGGGCAAAGTGTTCTCAGGTCAATGTGCAAAATGGGGAATACCTGTTCACTGGTCTTTACCAGGCTTCTTTATCCTTTGTGTGACACCCTGACTAGACAGTCCAGACATGTGAAAAGACACAGAATTAAGTGCAGGAACTTTAAAATCACAGATGGAGGCATCTCAAGAGTCCAGGTGTCTTCAAGGTCATGTTGCGGCTCTGAGGATGTTTCCAGGGTAGGTTTCCAAGGTAGGTCAGTGTCAAAGGTGGGAGTCTAACCCTAAACCCTAGTTAGGGTCCCTAGACTGTAACTAAAGGGTTTTGTCCCTGGATCACGTTCCTGTTAAAATTGCCCGCTATTCTCTCAGCTGCAAAATGCATCCCAAAATATCCATTGGGCATCGTCGCTGATGCAGAGTGGCTGCTACCTTCCACCCCAATGACTGCTGAAGGATCTCTTTATTTACAGTTTTTGAAGCACCTGGGATTTTGTGAGGATGACTGACGCCACACAAATATATATTTTAATTATTGTCATCCAGACTGGAATCAGCTCTGCAATGTTTTATAGTGTTTTGTTGTGTTTTTTTGTTTTTTTTT